>BDMV01000001.1:8535095-8839342 GCA_008326285.1 Oryza officinalis | reverse complement strand
TGTTGTGCCTTCACTTTTTCAAAATATTTCAGCGGCAGGGATTAGAACCACGTTCTCCAGGACAACACCATTTACCACTACACTACGTCACTACTAGAGATAGCAATGCCCCTGTTTTTCCTTTTCCTACGAGAAATTCTTCTATTAGGTGATGGGGATGGTTAGAATTGATTCTTCATGAGAGATTTAACGGGAGAAGTCATGCCCCTGTCAGGTTCGTAGGGGTGGGGATGATCCTCCGTTCTCCGTTCCCGTCCCCTACGAGGACCCGCATCGGGGTCTAAGTTTAATGCTTTTTTTATTTATCTTATGTGATTATATTACTTTTAATCTTTGATAAATGATAATCCTATATTTTTATTGTGTGAATTAGTATATATATGTTGATATATTAATATAAAGCGTGAATATAGGTGTTGCATAGCACATACCACGGGGATGCATATAAACATTTTATATATATATATATATATATATATATATATATATATATATATATAAATAATGTTTATATGCATCCCCGTGGTAATTTTAAGTATGGATGGAGAACCATGGGGATTCATTCCCCGTGCGGAGACGAGGATGGGAACAGGGAAAGTTTTGTCTCGTGGGGGCAGGGATAGGGATGCATTCCCCGACGGGCTCCATTGCCATCTCTAGTCAATATGCAAGCTTTCATGTGTATTTGGATCTATGAGATTTTATAGTGTATTCCACGATGTTAGGATCAATGGGCCTCAGGGGCATACCTACATTATAGATTATTCAAATCCTAGCTAAATTATATTAGTAAATAATTAGATAATTAATATGTATTGGATCTCTGGTAATTTTTATTCTGGATTTGTCACCGATGGGCCTAGCATTGAGATGTTGGGCCTTGGCGCTAAGGTCTACAGTGCAAAAGTAAAGGTCTATTTTTGGTTATATCTTTGTGGAGATCTAGTTATAGAATAAGTTTAATAAAAGAGTCAAAATTGCTGCCATTATCCATCATAGTATGCTCTCATCTCAGTCGCTCTCAAAAATGGATCGAGTACGCCCTGCCCCAGAGTCGCAGGTTTTTGTTCAGCTTTACTCTGTCAGCATCTCGGAAAAAACTGAAGCGGACAAATGCTACGCCACTTTTCTTTTATCCCCGCTGCAGATGCAGGCAATTCCATGGTCCCTCGTCACAGACCTCGTGTTACAGTTTCCACTTCCAACACCATGTTTCCATGTTTACCTTCGCTTCCCCTCGTCCTGAGGTCCCCAGACTCTTGAGGATGTCGATGACCAGAGAGGATCTACAAGACAAGAGAATATCTAGCCATGCCGTGCGATGCTTCATTGTTTCGTGCCATTGTAGTTGTAGATCGTCCTGTGTACACCAAGCTACTGCAGCCGCAGCGGCCGCATGGGCCACATGGTGGGAGCACGGCGGGTTCACGTACGCCTGCCTGCTGCATGACCGAGTGCGCGGCTGCCGTGGCCGCGAGGGCAGCGCGCGCACGACGCAGGCTGCCGGCACGGGGGCCTCTCCGGCTCTCCGTTTTCCATTCCGCCCCCCACTGCCAAAACGCCCGCGAATCAACTGCACCCGCGCGCACAGGGCGCATGCAACATGCCGCGCGCGGCGCGATGCACTGCACGCAACCACGCACCCGTCGTCTCGTCACGTCTCGTCCTGCGTTTTGTCGTCCCCGCGGAAGTGCGGCCGGCGGCGCGGCGGCCACCCGTGGCGCGTGTGTCTCATCAGCAAACGCCCCATGCGGGAGGATAATACGCGCCGAAGCGTGACGTCTCGCCGCGCGCGCGCGTACGTACGCGTCGTGCCATGTTGTATGGGCCACGGTTTCTCTCGCGAATTCCCCGTGCGCTGGCGCTGCATTGCATGGAGGGCATGGTGTGGTGTGCCACGCTTTTTCTGCAGCGCACCAAAGCGATTTTGGCGCCGCCGCGGACTCGAACAGATGGGCGTGGCAACCTGTATCAAAAGACTTTCTAGGATGCAAAGGAGAACAACTTCTCAGACACACCTGCCAGCTGGGCATTTTTCTGATCAGGATTCAGCCGTGTAAAGCGAGTGTTACTTTCTTTCTCATTCCTGTGATGCTTAATGTGGAATGATGGGTGTCATCTTTGGGATAGGAATTTTGTGAGCAGAGTGATATGATGATTAGCCTGTAAAAACCAGAAAGAGAAAAAGGTGTACAGATCGGGACACAGTGTCACAGGCTCACAGCATGTGAACCCGTCCGTTCCATGTGGGCTGTGGCCCAACCTGTGGCTACTTTGCCGGCTTCATCGCCGAAGGGGCTTTGTTCAATCAGCAGCTATGGATCACAGTGTACTGACTGACGAGTCACCGGTAAACAGCACCGACGAGGTCGGCTAGCGTGAAGTGTCTGCGCGTCAATGCAAATGCCAATGTGTGATGATGAAAGAGCCATCGATTTTTAGAATTTTTAGCGGATATTCAGTGCTAGATTTTTATTTTATGCCATGATACATCCATCGCTGGAAACCGGATACTTTGTTTTGCCTAATTTGCTTGATGAAATATTTATTAGTATCTCAGAAAGAGAGATGATTCCACTGTCACAAGGTTCTATCAAGTTGAGAAAGCCAACAGATTGTGTTACTTAATCTATCTAAATCATGGTTCAAGACTTGAAAATGATTGAAAATTCAGAGTTAACTCATGTGACAACTGAGTGACTGACAAACTGCTTAGCTCATTTGGAAGAGACAGCGATAATCTGGCAGTCAGCCAATCAAACATTGCCATCCTGGGCTGCCACATCTGCAGTGTTCCACTGGTCCACGGGCCCAGCAGATTCCCTGTTCTGATCGCATCGTCGATCTAGTAATCAGCGGCTGAAATCTGTTCGGACTAAAACCCCACTCTGCCATGAATCAGTTCAGTTGTGTCTACTGCTCGCTCCGATCCGAAGTTCGGAGAAAATTCAGTGCAAGAACAGCATTTTTTTTCATTTGCTTTTGGTAAAAACAACATTGATAATAAGTTTATGGCGTTGGCGAAGCGTACATCAAGAATCCATTTGATCCAGTTCAGGATGAGTTCACTCGCCGGCAGTTGATCCGGACCTCGCCGTTCTTCCCAGTGAGCGGGCTCAGGTTGCCCAGCCTCACCATCGCGGCGGCGAAGTCGGCCGCGAACGTCGTCGCGTTGGCGGCGTACGCGCGCACGAACGCGTCCGTGGTGCCATTGCCGGCGCCGCTGCCGTAGAGCTCCTGGTCGGAGCGCAGCAGGACGCGGCGGCTGAGGAGGTCCGTGAAGTAGGCGTTGTCGAAGGTGTTGGGCGCCTGCAGCTCGAGCGGCGCGAGGTTGCCGTCGCCGCCGGTGGTCGGGCAGGACTTGGTGCGCAGCTGCGTGGCGAAGGTGGCGTTCACGCCGGTGTCGTTGTAGATGTGCGTGCGGAAGGTGGAGCAGCGCGCCCACCCGACGGTGTGCGCGCCGGACAGCGCGGTGAGGTCCCGCGCGTCGAGGCCCTTGGCGTTGAACATTGACAGGAGCGACGCGAGGCTCGCGCCGGGCGGCGGCAGATTGGTGTTTGCCGCGCTCTGGCTCGTCGTGCGCGCGTCACGCCGCCCCAGCGGCACCGTCCAGTTCGGCCCTCCGAGCTGCACGCACCCGCCATTAATGCCAGCATTACATGGGTGCAGAAAAACACGAGGCAGAGTATGGACGAAGGAGAACTAGGTACTGACCAGGTTGACGGCGTCGCGCGCGGCGAGCGCGATGATGTCGGCGCAGGAGACGATGCCCTTGCAGGAGGCCTCGACCTGCGCCTTGATGGCGTCGATGACCTCGTACCCGCGCACCGAGTTGGCGTTCGGCCCGGCGTTCTTCTCCCCGGTGAAGTTCGCCGTGTCGTCGAGCAAGATGGAGGCGTCGCACCCCTGCACACGCGCGCGCGCATCAACTCAGAACGCGGCCATTAAACTCAACAAGGCGAAGTACATTGGCCGAGCAAAGATCCACGCGCATAGTTACGTTGACGAAGCAGTCGTGGAAGAAGAGGCGGAGGATGGATGCCCCCATGCGCACCTCCTTCTGCACCGCCTGCGCCATGCCGCGGCGCACGATGGACACCACACCCGGGCACGTCGCGCTGTAGTACCCCGGCGACAGCTGCGCCTCCGCCGCGAGGAACACCACCGCCAAGGCGACAGCGCGCGCCAGGAGCATAGCCCTGGACGATGACGACCACCCCATCGCCAGCGAAAAGAGCAAAAGAACCGAAGAAACAAAGGGCCAAAATTCTCCTCTCACCCTCTCGCGTCACGCACGCACAAGTCCGTCGTCTGCTGCACGTAGTACGCGCGCGCGTATATATGGCCGCCGCACCGAAACACCGAACACGGAAAAGCCGCCCGGCGCGCGCGCGAGTTTCCAGCTACTGCTGCACCGTCTGCCGTTCTATCTATATCTATCTATCTACAAGCCGCACAAGGTGACAAGCTAGGCAAAACCGCTCTTGCTTGTCTCGGCCGCGTCGCGTGCGAGCCCCGACGAGCCAAAGCTTACGACCACCACCACCAACCGCGACCGCGCGCCCGCGCCGAGTGGGGGACATGCGCTGCATGCGTGCGTTGCGCTTGCGCGGCTCATGTGAACTGTGGCATCTCGTGGCACGGCCGCCCGAGCGCGCACGGCGGTCGAGACCGACACGCCCACACACATGCAGTGCAGGATGCAGAGCACGGACCAATGGCCACCGGAACGTTGTTGTACGTCGCGTGTGCGTGCATCGGTGCATGGCATGGCAGCATGGGATGTGGCACCAACCAACCGCGAGCATCGGGGCAGTACGCGCAACTTGCAAGCTGGGCCTGCGCATGTGTGGACAAACGGCCGGCCCTTCCAAAGCTCCAACTCGTACCGCTAAAAATTAGAACTACTCCGAATAAACTAGCGTGATTTAGGATCGACCGGTCGAGGCCCCAATGGCAACAAGCAACAACGTGTACGAGAAGTACTACACCAAAGTAGAGTTAAACTGTGTGCTACTAGTAATAAGCAGACCGGCCGGCCGGCCGGCGCTGATGGAGGCAGGCAAAGGTTCTGGATTACTACGACCTTATCAGTGTCCCCCTTGCTTTGTCAAGGCTTTAAGTTCACGGCAGATATGAAATGGGGATCGATCGATGCGCCATCATCAAGCCTCTTCCCTTTGCCTTCGATTTTATAGAAGTATAGAAGACGAGCTGCTTGACAACGTACACGCTCACTAGCTAGCATGCCTCGTGTCAGCATAACAGGGTAGTTAAAAGACAAGCATGAGTAATTGAGTACGTACTTTCTCCATCCCACAAAAATCAATCTATTAAAATATTTAATATGATGTTTTTTATTACAATGAATATAGATAAATCTTTGTCCAGATTTATTATATAAAAAATATCATATTTTTTTAGGATGAAGGAATTATGAATTTATTGTAGTCATGATGAGTTCACATTCCCGTTCAAGGTGTGAGCGGAAATATAGGTGCGTGCGTGTCATTAATTGGTAATTGATTTGTTTGCAGACAAGTCATCTTTCAAACAAGAACTTTTCTCAGTGCAGAAGTTTCCAAATCTTTTCTGATTTGGAAAGTTACGTTGACGTGACCATGACTATTATGAATATAACCATTGCTCATATCATATGTCAACAGGAAGATGCCAAGATCAAATTGTCAAAGTTCTAAAATTCAATTCGGCCATCTGCTACAGTGCTGATTTCAAATGACTTTCAAATATGCATACGAGCTCCGTTTTGGGCACATGAGTACTTGATGGAAAGCTCTTGGAGTCATCTTTTCAATGGATCTAGCTTCATCTTTAAATTTCATCTCAGTCATTCGCAGTTGAAGAAATAAGGTGTTGCGTCACTTACAATGGGTCTATGGGCTTGTAACTTCATCTGGGACCCCGGCTCAAGTGGGGTGCGCCTCAACCTGGTGGAGTACGACCTAGTAACCCTCTTGGTCGTCCTCCCACCTCCTTAAATAGTTAGGTACCCTTTTAGGATTTCTCGGGTTTTGTTAGATTAAAGTTTTAGCCATTGCTACTTTTCTTGTAGTTACGTGTGTCGACTAGACCACCTAATTACTTGTCTTCGGAACCCCACCTTATCATGAGCTTTAATTCTTATTTATAATTCATATTGCTTTTATCTTGTTTTTGCTTGTTTCTTCTATTTGCTTGCAGGAATAAGGTTGATTTGCACCGGCAAGATCGACAACCCACGGAGAGGTGTATCGATCGCTAAGCTGCAACACAATAACGTGTTGTATGGTTGTAGTCGGATCGTCAATGTTTCTTTCAAATCGTAGTTATCATCAACTCACCAAAAGATCGGGACAACCATATCCCTGAGCGTGTCGAGTGGAGCTCAGGGTTTATCATGCGTTCTTAGGGCTTATTCGATTTGAAGAAAAAAAGGTTGGTAAGGATCAATTTTTACGAGCGCCATTCAGTTTGTAGAAATATAAGTATAGGAAAACCAAAAAAAAATTCTTTCATACAAGTTGCAGAGGAAACATAGGAAGTTTTTTATCCACTCAAATCTTTTGGGAATTCCTATGGTTTGAAGTGTGCATGCGTTTCTATTCCTCTATTTTTTTATTTTTATGGGTTGAAATTCCTCCTAACTGAATAATAAGCCCTTAACAAACTAGATAGCGTAAAAAAATTTGGACAACTTTAGGCGTTTGCTTACCTCATGGTTGGAAACTTAGGATTGGTTTAGAAGGAAAAATGAAATTGTATCATACGATGACGGAGCGTGAGGCTCCTCACCGGGAGACCGCGTGGGCCCCCCTTTGCCGGTTCGGCCGGGGGCGCTAAGTGAGGTTCTTCGTCTTCGATCTGAGGAACGTCAGCGAGAGAGGAAACGCACAAGACGCGGGCGACGTAGACAGGTTCGGGCCGCTAAGAAGCGTAACACCCTACTCCTGTGTTCTGGTGGATCTGGTGGTCTCCAACAATACAAAGAGAGTTCCGTCTCCAGAACGTATTTGCCGGAGGTCCCCCCTCTTTCCTAGGCCTGGGCCTCCTTTTATCTGATCAGGGGTCACCACATGGGCCTCTAGCTGCCTAAGAAAGGAAACATTTTTTTTACAACGAGGGCTAGTCTACAGCCGGAAGTGACCTCTGGCAGGCATGGTACACGCCTTCTGCCCCGCTCGCCAGCTCTCCCGGTGGACGCCCGTTTCAACCTTCATTCAATGGCCAGCGACTTCCTTGCCACGCCTGCGCTGAAGTCTGGATTGGATCTCACCGGGACTGACATACCAACTCCAGGAGTTAGCACGCCGGCTCCGGCTAGGGACGAGAGCCAGGAAGCTCTCATCATTCTGACGGGACGGGGCGAGGCGTGCAACCGGCCGCCTGTCGCCACCTAACCCGCGATCTGACCGGTCTGTGACCGGTCACACACCGCGACCGGTCACGGACCGGATAAGCGTGCGCTGCGCCGCATTAAATGCGGCGTGGTGCGCTCGTCTGATCCGCTATAAATGCGGTTAGGTGAGCCCTGCTGTGCTCACCTAACCCGCACACGTGGCGCCAAAATCACAGGGGGTCGGGGCGCCCCAGCCCTCGGGGCCGAAATGGGAGCGGCCCGACCCCTCGGGGAGACAGAGGGAGGGGTGGCCACGTCACCCTCGGGCCCGCCCCCCCCGAGGGGGTCGGGACACGTGGGTGACCGCGGCTACCCAAGCCTCTAGTCATGATACCCCCGGTCCCATGTCACCGACAGTAGCCCCCGGCGTTACGCCAGGGCGACCGCCCCCCTCGAGGGAAGCGCTCGGGCGTGACGCCACTCCTTAGGCCCGGTGACGAGTGGGGCCGGTCCCTACAGGCGGACAGGAACCCAACGGTCGCGAATCGCGCGCATCGGCAAGAGAAAACCGACCGACAATAATGAGCGGCCTCTTCAAGACCGCTACATTACTCGAGCAGCGCGGGAATCGGGACGTGCCGGTTCGTTTCGCCTGGGGATATGATGATGGCGTTTTTCACGGTCGGCGAGCGCAGTTAATGCGCGCACGATCTGCCCCATCTCAACCGCCACGGCCGCACGTCTGCCGCGTGCGCCGCAAACGGGCGAGTGGGGTTAGTGGAGGCGTGGGCGCGAGAAACGAGGGGGCGAGGTAGTGGGTGCAGGAAGCGAGGAGCCGGGCATAGCGTTGGCAAGGGTATAAAGACGCCGAGGAAGGGATTCGTTTCCTTCCTCTCTCCACTTTTCCCCTTGCCTTCGCCACTCGTGCCCTAACTCTTCGTTTCCTGTGCCCTACTCTTGCCGCACGCGCTCGCTCTCAAGCTCCTCCTCCGCCGGCGCCATGGCACGGGGCTCCGCACCGCTCGACGGTAGCGTGCTGCCGCCTTCCCGCATCACGAGCGAGAGGCAGGCCGGGCTGCCGCGCCGATTCATGCCGGAATCTGCCACCGGCCGGGAGGTGGTCACGCTGGGCGAGGGACGCCCGGCGCCAGACTACCCGGGGCGGTCCGTCTTCTTCCTCTCTTTCGCAATGGCGGGGCTGGTCCCGCCATTCTCTATTTTCTTCATGGATATTCTGGAGTTTTATGATCTCCAGATGGCGCACCTCACCCCCAACGCGATAATGACGTTGGCCATCTTCGCGCACCTGTGCGAGATGTTTATCGGGGTGCGCCCATCTCTCCGGCTGTTCCGGTGGTTCTTCACCGTGCAGCCGGTGTCGCCGCCGACGGCAGTCGGTGGCTGCTACTTCCAGCCGCGGGGGCAGGTGCTGAACCGCTACATTCCCTGCGTCCTGCGCAAGAAGTGGGACGACTGGAAGAGCGATTGGTTCTACACCCCCCTCGCCGACGAAGCGCGCCTCCGACTTCCGAGCCAGCCCCCGGCGCAGGCCTCCAGCTGGCGGGCGGCGGTGGATCTGGGGGACGGCTACGACGCCGTTCTTGACCGCCTGGCGGGTCTGCGATCCCAGGGGCTCACGGGGGCCATGGTGTTCGGCGACTACCTTCGTCGCCGGATCGCGCCGCTCCAGCGGCGCGCCCGGGGCGCCTGGGAGTACACCGGGCCCGAGGACAACGTGAGGACCCACCAGGGGCAAAAATGGGACTGGGACCCTGAGGACTTCAGGATGGTGGTCCAACGGGTGCTGAATCTCAGCTCCGTGGAGGCATCCCTCATCCCCCAAGGGGTCCTCCCCCTCTGCTGCGACCCAGAGCGCGCCAACATCCTGGCCATCATGCAGGTGGTCGGGGCGTCGGGGGAGCGGGCCCCCCGAGGCCACGTTGGCGCGGGCGGGAGCCGCAGGGGGGGACAATCTACCCCGGGAGGGGGTCGTGGTTATGGGCCCCGCGACGCGGGCCCGGGGGGCAGCCGCCCCGCCGACGCCAGGGGGAAGAGGAAGCAGGGAGGTACTCCTCCCCCATCTCCTCCCCGAGGGGGCGGGGCGGTGCGTGCCAGCAGCAGGCGCCCAGAGGGTGCCGTGCCGGCGCCGCAGCCCGAGGGGGAGCGAAGGAAGAAACGGCTCCGCAAAATGGGGGAGACCAAGCCATGCTGGGGGAGCCTCATCTCGCCCCCGAGGTGGTCGTTCAGCCGACCTCCCCGCAGGTTCGTTCCCGCGCCCACTGCGGCCGTATCCACACCACAAGGTGAGTTTTTACTCACCCGTTTCTTTTTGTCTTTGGTTTTTCTTCTGCCTCAGCGAGATCCCGTCGCGCCCCTCACGCCATTCCAAGTCCGGCCGGTCCGAGGCCGAGGAGACGGCGACCGCGGAGGCCCGGAGGCGGGAGGCTGACCGACGGGAAGCCGCGGACCGCCTTCGGGAAGCCGAGGAGGCTGCTCGGGAGGCCGCCCGGGTTCGCCAGGCCGAGGAGGCCGCTCGGGAGGAGGCCAGACTCTGCCGGGCCGAGGAGTCCGCCCGGGAGGCAGAGGCGGCGCGTGCACGCCGGGCAGCCTGCCAAGCCCCCGACCCGACTCCGCTCGAGGCGACGACGACCCCCGAGGCCACCCACGACGAGGCCGCGGACGCGCCGCCCGGGCCTGACGCCCCGGGCGACGCTCGGGGCGAGCCAGCTTCGGGGGACGTCCCCGAGTCCAGCACGCCGATCGGCGGGCCGAGCCGCGCGGCACCCACACCGAGGCGGCTCTCCCCTCTGCCTTCCGTTGCCCCACTGAGCGCGGAGCCCCTCCTGCAGGCCCTGGCCACCGCGAACAGCACGGTGCTGGACGGGCTAAGTGCCCAGATGGAGGCCCTGCAGGCGGAGCGGGCGGAGCTCGACGCGGCGTGGGCGCGCGTCGAGGAGGGGCGGCGCTCGGTGGAGGCCATGGTGGAGGCGGGCCGCAAGGCATACCGCCAGCACGCCACACAGCTCGAGGCCCGTCGTAGGGACCTGGCGGAGATCGCCAGGGAGGTAGAGGAGGAGCGGGAGACCGCCCTCATCGCCACCGCCGTGCTCGACGAGGCGCGGGACGACCTCCGCCTCCAATACGGGACCCGGGCGGCGGAGCTAGAGGAGAAGCTCGACGCCGCCCGGGGAGTCCTCGACGCCGCCGCTGCCCGGGAGCGGCGGGCGGCGGAGAACGAGGCGGCGTCCCGTCAGCGCGAAGAGGCCCTTGAGGCTCGCGTCACGGCGCTGGAGGAGCGCGCCCGCGCCCTGGACGCGAAGGAGGGCGCCCTGGCGGACCGCGAGGCCGCCGTCGCCACCCGGGAGGCAACGCTGGCGGCGCACGAGGCCGCCTCCGCCGAGGAGGAGTCCGCACTCCGCCTCCGCGAGGACGCGCTCACCGAGCGGGGGCGAGCTCTCGAGGAGGCCGAGGCCGCGGCGCAGCGGCTGGCGGACAGCCTGTTCCTCCGCGAGGCGGCGCGGGAGGAGCAGGCGCGCCGCAATCTGGAAGGCGCCCGCGCCGAGAGGGCCGCGCTGGACCAGCGGGCCGCTGAGCTCGAGGCGCGGGCGAAGGAGCTGGACGCGAGAGCGCACAGCGGCGGGGCGGCCGCGGGCCACGGCGACCTAGCCGCCCGCCTCGCAGCCGCCGAACACACCGTCGCCGAGCTGCAGGGCGCGCTGGACTCGTCCGCCGGGGAGGTCGAGGCCCTCCGCCTGGCGTGCGAGGTGGGGCCCGGCATGCTTCGGGACGCCGTCTCGCGTCTAGACCGCGCCGGGCGGCAGGCGGGCCTCTGGGGCGGGCGGTACGCGAAGTACGCCGCCAACCAGGGGGGCCTCGCCCAGCGCCTCTCGGAGATGGCCGGGGTCCTCGAACGGCTCCCCGAGGAGCTCGAGGAGACGATCAAGTCATCCTCGAGGGACCTCGCCCGGGGGGCGGTGGAGCTCGTACTGGCAGCTACCAGGCCAGGGACCCTGACTTCTCCCCGTGGGCAGCGCTGGAAGAGTTCCCTCCCGGAACCGAGGACGGCGCGCGCGCGCAGGTCCGGGACGCCGCCGACCACATCGTCCACAGCTTCGAGGGTACGGCCCCTCGGCTCGCGTTCGCCCTCGACTCCGAGGAGGAGGACGGCGACGACGGTGCGGACGACAGCGACGGCGAGGCCGGCGACCCGGGTGCGTCGGAGTGAGCCCCCAAGCCCCCGCCGATCTTAAATTTTTCCTTCTTCTTCCGAGGCCTTCGAGCCCCCTTCTTGTATAGACTGGTTTAATCTGCAATCAAATAAAGAGGAAATTTCTATGTCAGTTATGTTTGTTGTGCGTATAAGACGAGGATGGTCTGTGCCGCGGTCCTTCTGAGTCTTGGCTTGAACAAGGGCTCGTGCCCAGGTCCCAGCCTCAAACGGCGCGGGTCGGGGCTAGTGCCTGGGGAGATCCGCGTGTCGAGACTGGCCAGGCCGGGAGCGCGGTGACCGAGGGTTAGGAGGACCCGATTGTGGGCCTTTGCCGATTCCCCCCCGGAGTTCACCACGCCCCGGGGCACGGCTCGGTTCTGGGCCCCATTTGGCGGTTTTAGCCGGCCCGGGCCACCGAGGGCAGGGCCGAGCACGAGCGTACTAACTCAAGCCGAGATTCTTCAAAAGGAAGCGACGGCACAGACACGGTCCTCTGGAAATCGAAAGTGCTTTTATTGAAATACGACAGAGAAAAAAGATAAGTATGTGCATGTGGTAGCCCCCGGCCAACCCTGCACGCCCGGGGGGGTGCGGGGTTGGCCCGAGCCCGAGACATGACACCCGACCCCCATTAGGGGTAGAAGCGACGAAGATGTTCGATGTTCCACGGGTTAGGCAGCTCTGTGCCGTCGCCCGTGGCCAACCGAACCGAGCCCGGCCGGGGGACGCCGATCACTCGATACGGACCCTCCCACATTGGTGAGAGCTTGCTCAGTCCAGCACGCGTTTGGACGCGGCGTAGGACGAGGTCGTCGACGCAGAGTGATCGGGCCCGGACGTGGCGCTGATGGTAGCGCCGCAGGCTCTGCTGGTAGCGCGCGGCTCGAAGGGCCGCGCGCCGCCTTCGCTCTTCCAGATAGTCGAGGTCGTCTCGGCGAAGCTGATCTTGATCAGCCTCGCAATACATGGTGGCCCGAGGGGACCTCAGGGTGAGCTCAGATGGGAGGACCGCCTCCGCGCCGTAGACGAGGAAGAAAGGCGTTTCCCCGGTTGCTCGGCTTGGCGTGGTTCGGTTCGCCCAGAGCACCGCTGGCAGCTCCTCGATCCACGAGTCGCCGTGCTTCTTGAGGAGTTGAAGGTCTTGGTTTTGAGGCCCTTGAGGATTTCCGCGTTGGCGCGCTCCACCTGGCCGTTGCTTCTGGGGTGGGCGGGTGAGGCGAAGCAGAGCTTGATGCCCATGTCTTCGCAGTAGTCGCCGAAAAGCTCACTAGTGAACTGGGTGCCGTTATGCGCCAGATGACGGAGCGTGAGGCTCCTCACCGGGAGACCGCGCGGGCCCCCCTTTGCCGGTTCGGCCGGGGGCGCTAAGTGAGGTTCTTCGCCCTCGATCTGAGGAACGTCAGCGAGAGAGGAAACGCACAAGACGCGGGCGACGTAGACAGGTTCGGGCCGCTGAGAAGCGTAACACCCTACTCCTGTGTTCTGGTGGATCTGGTGGTCTCCAACAATACAAAGAGAGTTCCGTCTCCAGAACGTATTGCCGGAGGTCCCCCCTCTTTCCTAGGCCTGGGCCTCCTTTTATCTGATCAGGGGTCACCACATGGGCCTCTAGCTGCCTAAGAAAGGAAACATTCTTTTTACAACGAGGGCTAGTCTACAGCCGGAAGTGACCTCTGGCAGGCATGGTACACGCCTTCTGCCCCGCTCGCCAGCTCTCCCGGTGGACGCCCGTTTCAACCTTCATTCAATGGCCAGCGACTTCCTTGCCACGCCTGCGCTGAAGTCTGGATTGGATCTCACCGGGACTGACATACCAACTCCAGGAGTTAGCACGCCGGCTCCGGCTAGGGACGAGAGCCAGGAGCTCTCATCATTCTGACGGGACGGGGCGAGGCGTGCAACCGGCCGCCTGTCGCCACCTAACCCGCGATCTGACCGGTCTGTGACCGGTCACACACCGCGACCGGTCACGGACCGGATAAGCGTGCGCTGCGCCGCATTAAATGCGGCGTGGTGCGCTCGTCTGATCCGCTATAAATGCGGTTAGGTGAGCCCTGCTGTGCTCACCTAACCCGCACACGTGGCGCCAAAATCACAGGGGGTCGGGGCGCCCCAGCCCTCGGGGCCGAAATGGGAGCGGCCCGACCCCTCGGGGAGACAGAGGGAGGGGTGGCCACGTCACCCTCGGGCCCGCCCCCCCCGAGGGGGTCGGGACACGTGGGTGACCGCGGCTATCCAAGCCTCTAGTCATGATACCCCCGGTCCCGTGTCACCGACATACGACAATGCCAGTTTTGTTAAATTTTACTCACTTCATCCAAAAGTCTAAGGTGTATTTTTTTTTGTCACCAAGACCAAAGAGAATTAACTCATTCAACTTAACTGAGTAATTAAGGTTTTATTCCACTTGCATGCAATGAGTAATTAATCATGTGCTTCTAAACGAAGCGACAATTTCTTCATTTAAATTTATATGCATGGATAATACAAACTAGCATGATGGCCAGCGCAGATTGCGCGGCTAGCATAGTTATATTTTTTTTCTCATATAATAGCTTACATATTTCATATTTTATTATTGAAATATATTAAAACATCAACATAATTTTAAATTATGTACTAACCCAACCAAACTAACCAATGAATGATATTCATATTATATTGTATATACGTGATAGTTATTAATTATTGTTTAATTTTAAATTTTAGTTATTTATAAATTGTATTTCTATCATACTTCTCTTTCAATATTCTTTTTTAAAATTTTGAATTTTTATTATTTATAAATTTTATTCCAACTCCACACTCCTCTTTCAATATTTATTTTTCTTAATTCTGAAATTTAGTTATTTGTAAATTTTATTTTTATATGGACTCTAAACTCTTCTTTCACTATTCCTTATTTTTTAATTTCGAATTTCCCTTATTTGTAAATTTTATTCTTATATGGACTCTAGACTTTTTTTAACATTCTTTATTTTTTAATTCCTAATTTCAGTTTTTTATAAATTGTATTCCTATATGTAACTCTAGACTTTTTTCCAATATTCCTCATTTGTTAATTTCGAATTTCAGTTATTTATAGATTGTATTTCAATATGGACGCTAGACTCTTCTCCAATTTTGCTTATTTTTACATTGTTATTTCTTTTTTTAATTCTGAATTTTAGTTTTTTCTAAATTATATTCTATATGGACTATATACTCTTCTTCTAATATTCATTTTTTTTAGTTTAGAATTTTAGTTATTTTTAAATTTTATTTATATAAGGACTCTTACTTCTACTTTTTATTTTCCTATTCTTTAATTTTGAATTTTAATTAGTTCTAAATTGTGTATTTGTATGGACTCTAGTATCTTCTTCCAATATTCCTTATTTTTAATTCTGAATTTTTGTTACTTTAAAATTATATTTTTATATGGACTCTATCTTTTTCCTTTTTCTTCGATTAATGTGAGAAATTTTAGACCGTGAGAGTGAACGTGAAAGCTTCTTTTTCTATTACTTTAATAAGTTAATAGATAGAATCATTTTATTTGAAGAAATCAAAAACTAAAATACATCTTAAACTTTTGAATGGAGAGAGTATAGTATTTGCAACATGAGATCTAGTGAGCCTTTTTGTGTTGGAATAAGTTCACTTTAGGTTCCTCAATTTGTCACTGAGTCGAAATTTATCCCTAAACTGAAATACTAGATGTAATATGTTCCTCAATTTACAAAAATCACCCAAGATCTACATGAGTAGCCACGCATGACTCTTCCTAAGAAGGTCGAAGCCCCCTTCTATAAATAAGTTCGAAAAAGCCTTCGCCCTCCTATTCAACGGGGTTATTAGAGAAGCTGCTTCGTTCCTTGACTTCTTTGCCTTTTATTTTGGAAGGGCTTTGTTTTTTATACCAGCTTTCTTAGTTACGAGCTCACTTTCGCTGACTTCTTTCTTAGTGTAGTCTCGGTAAATATTTTAATACTCCGTTCCTTAGCCGACGTACCGACGCCTTTCCCTTTGTAGATGGATAAGTGAGTCTCTAACCTTAACGTATTTTTTTCATACCTTTTCCCATCAGGTCTAATAGGCTTTCGTCCCTTCACCTATAGACGGCTTCGCTATCGCTCATGACTTGGTATGGAAACCTCTCCATGCAGTGTAGTGGTCGGCCTTCCCATCTCCATGGCTCCTTCCTTACTTTTCTTATAAGCCCTTGACTATGCAAATCTAAAGGACAGGGGTTGTTCACCTTTGCTTTTGAAACTTAGCTATAATGAAAAAAAGAAAGAAAAACTCAAGACTCTAGTAAAAGCAAATGGGACTCCCGGGGCGTCTGGCAGAATGCTTGGCCTCTTGCGCCAGAAGCTCACCCTTGGGGTGTCGCTTTTGGCGGTTAGCTTAATGTCAGTAGGCATTCTGGGATGAAAAGAGACAAGTAAATGAAAGTAGGCATGAAGGACCACCTACAAGAAGCGAAGCTTTATAAACTCGACAAGTCGCTTATAGAATGCCGACTATTTTTTTTCAATTTACAAAAACAGACAAGATCCTAGACAATAATATTATGCTCGGTTTTAGCTACTGTGACAAGCTAAGTTAGCATGGGATTCACGTGAGCCTCACATGTCAGTCTCTCTCTCCCCTTTTCCCCCTCTTCCCAATCGTCCTGGACGCCGGCTGCCCGCCCACCCGTTGCCCGCCAACGTTTTTCGTCGTCGTCTCCTTAGCTCTTGCCCGTACATACGCATCAAGACAAGAACACCATTAAGATCAGATCAATCTAATCACGAGCAGAGAGAGTCAATGGAGAGGATGAAATGAATTGCTTGCCCGTTAATTCATTGCTGCCATCTGCAGAAGAATCACCCGCTGCAAGAACACACGAGGAGGAGAACGCCCGGAGGAAGAAGATGAGGAGCAGGAGCCATGGTTTCGTGATCGTTGAATCCATGGTGAATTTGACTCGGTATCGCAGGATGGCCGCAGCTACGTATTTAAATGCGATTCGTTGAAAGATGAGTACGTTTTTAAGCTTAACAACGGATTATTCGATTCCAAGAACGCATTCAAGAAAAAACCTTGATTTCTTGGAAAGCACACATACATTGCAGATTGAAGATGCGGAAATATCTCACCGGAAATCCCGAATAGGGCGGATTCTTTATGATTCCTTTGGATTCATTTCATTCTATGTACACAACAAGATCAATCGATTTAAATTCAAGATGCGAAATTGGGTGCGGTGCGGTGCGGTTCGGGTCAGGATTCGTTCAGAGGGGAAGCAGAGCGACGGTGGCGCAGGAGGCTGCCCGGCGCCGGGCGCCGCGCGCCGCGCTGCGCTTGCGCGGGTGGTGCTCGGCTGGATCCGGCCTGCCGTAGCCGCTGCCATGTCTGCCGCCGTGGCCGTGGCCGGCTCCGGCATGGCCGCTGCCGTGACCACCTCCTCCTCCTTCCCTGACGGTGACCGACCACCGAGCCGCCGCCGCTGCGTGCGTCGTCATCTGGCCGACGAGATCGACGCGCTGATGAGCACGGAGGATGGCGGCGGGCAGCCGGCGTCCAGAACGATTGGAAGAGAGGAGGGAGAGGAGAGAGAGAAGAGAGGGGAGAAGAGACGAGAGAGAGGAGGAAGAAAGTGCTACACACTGATACAGCTTGTCATCTCAGCTAAAACTGAGCATATACTGTTTAGTATTTCGGTTGATCCAGTTTTATAAACTGAGTCACTTGTTATATTGGTATTTCAATTTAAGAATGAATTTTAGACTCGATGAAAAATTAAGAAAAATTAAAAGACCTAAAATAAACTTATGTTAACATTTGCTAGCCGCCTAGCCCAGTAGCAGGTTCACTCCGGCCTATATTTCCCTTCTTTTGTGGGAATTTTTTTTGTTTTTAGATTTTTTTTTTAATATTTACAGAAATATTATAGCGCCGGAAAAAATTACAAAAATAGATTCTGCCGCCCTTTGAAAGGGCGGTAAGCTGACGTGGCACACGGCGCCGTGTGCGTCTTGACGGCGCGCACGGGCCGCGGTGTGGCAAAATTGCTCCGAGGTCCCTTGCCGCCCTCTGCAAGGGCGGCAACATCCCTGCCCCCTGCCCCTCCGCCTTCCCGAGTTTACACGCGTTTTTCAAAAATTCCAAAAGAGAACTACTCCGAAAATTTTCATAAACTTAATGACTACACTATCATTTTCGAAAGTTTCGAAAAATATTTTCGGACAACTCCAAAAATATACAGAATCTTATTTTGCTTCCCGAATTCCGAAAATCTTTCGGATAGCTCCGAAAATTTTCAGAAACCTAAATTTGTAGTGTATCTATACCATATTAAAAAGAAAGGAACCGTGGTGTCCGTTCTCACTGAAGCCGCTCCAAATAAAAACGTCTCCCTCTCTCTCGCTCTCTCTTCTCTTCTCTCGCCTCAGCGCCTCACCGAAGCCGCCCGCGCGAGCCGTCTGACCGTCTCTCTCTCCTCATCGTAGCGCCGCCGCTCCTCCCGCGCCGTCGCGCCTGCGCGCCGGCCATCCCCCGCCGCCGCTGCCGCGCCTGCCCTCCCGCGCCAGTCCTCCCCCGCCGTCGAGTCGGCCCGCCCCACGGCCGCCCCACTCTGCCTCCCCTCCGCCGCCGCCACCCCTCGCTGCCGCCACCGCCGTCGAGCCGGCCCGTCCCCTCTCGAACACACAACTTGGTTCTTTAATTTTTCGGAAGTTCCGAAAATGATTTTCGGACAACTCCAAAAATTTCCAGAACGCACAACTTGGTTCTGTAATTTTTCGAAAGATCCGAAAATGATTTTCGGACAACTCCAAAAATTTCCAGAACGCACAACTTGGTTCTGTAATTTTTCGGAAGTTTCGAAATTGATTTTCGGACAACTCCGAAAATTTCCAGAACGCACAACTTGGTTGTACTAATCCCATCCAAACGGGGCCTTAAAGTTGCCCTAATTTTTTTCCCATTGCAACGCATGGGCATCCAACTAGTATGTTTAAAAATTCCGAAAATACTTTTGGGACAACTCCGAAAATTCATCACTCCTCATATGTCAATACATCATCCTTTGGGCGGTTTCATTCCACCATGGTGTGACCGTCCGTTGTGCCATTGTGGTGATGACTGTATATTTTAGTCGTCTCTCAACTCAGATACTCGGGGGAGGCGATTCTTCCAATGTGGCAACATGGATCGGGTATGACTTATGTGCTCCAATTTCTAGTACCAATTCTGAATACGCAGAACGCTAACTTGATCGTACATAATGATAACATGTTACATAGGCATATCGTTCGGTCTGCAAATTCGTTGAGTGGATAGATATGGAGATCCCACGAACCGATGGAACACGTTCCTACCCACTTAGCGAAACAAGGCCGGCCTAAACCCTAACACCATACAACTACCAACTCGTGCATACTACTGAGTGCAACGAAGCCACTTTCCCTTCCTCTGTGCATCGGGGTTCTCCTCCATTGCTGCCTTCGCTCGCCGCGCACGCTCAAGCTTCCGCTCCCGCTCCTCCCTGTACGCAGCAACACGCCTCCTTTCCGCCTCAGCCTTGTGCTCTTTTTCTGCGGCCTCCTCCTTGCGTCTCTGCTCTATCTTCTCCTTACGCTCTGCATCCCATTGCCGCATGTACTCCAAATGCTCCTTGTTTTGCGGCTTGATCTCGGTGTCGATCCACTGCTCAAAATCACATAGCGGTGGAGGGGTCTACAACAAATGCAATGTTTACTAACCAAATAAGTTGTTGAAGACTACTTAATACACCAAATAATCATTACAAAACATCAGTTCCTCACCATTAAGTTAATGCGGCGTATCTCAGGTGTTGGCTCAAACTCAAAATTGGCACACATCCAGTATCTCTGCATGTACGTCTCCTCTTCATCGAACTTGGCTACCTTGCAAGGATCACCGCACCAGCACATGGGCACTGGAACACCGCTAGGCAAAGGCAATGGGTTGAAGGCATTTCCAGTCTTCGGGCGACTACAAGTCAACAATAAATGAAACACCCTAACCCGTTAATCTAGGATTCCTCATTTCATGCACAACGAATAACACATAATATCACAAAAACGATTTATGTTACCTTGAGTTGGTAGCTTTTCCACGCCTTGGCATCCTACAGTTTAAAAATACAACTATAAAATATTGTAAACACCCTTAACACTTCTCATTGTACGGTCAAATATAGTACTACTACAAACCAAACGTGTGCACAACAAATCTAGTCTAAAATTATTCACACTTCTAAGTGCTACAGATCTACTCACAAATTTCAACATAACTACTAACAGTGCTACAGATCTACTCGCAAATAAACTAGGGTCCGTATCTAAGTGCTACAAATCTACTCACAAATTTCAAATACATGGTAATTACACTAGTATGCGACACAAAATATAACCATACGTCGGAATATTGTACTAACCTGCGCTCGAATAAGCACAGCAACAATGCTTCGCAGCTCTTCTCCTTCTTACTCACCTCTCTTTTTTTTCCTTCAGTTGGACCGGTTGAAATGAGCACCCTGCCACTCTATATATGGGCGGAGTAAGGCCTTCCGCCCTTATAGAGGGCGGAATTCTCACCGAAAGTAAGATTGGACATATGCTGATGTGACATATAAGGGCATGAGAAGCCATTCCGCAGTCGTATCGCACGCGAATAAAGAAAGCTGCATCGGCTCAACCGAAAGTACTCGTCCATGTGGCGAAAGGGACTCCTGTTTTTGGAAAACGTAACAGCGAAGTGTAGGAATGCGAGTCCCGAATATAAACAACAACATATTCAGTCTACAACCATATAGTACAAGAATGTAAAGAAAAATAAAGAGATGTCTGCTCTACTGGCCGTGACTCGCGCCGCGACCCCGCTTGGTCCTCCGGGCCTGTGCTCGCACGTGGTCCTGGGAGTACGTGAAGCGATCCGGTGGGACAACACGGGTAGCGCGAGGGTCTGGGAGTGGGGTGGAGGGCGACTGCTCCTGCGTGTGCACCGACGGTGCGCCTCCAAGCTGTGAGGGACCGATAATGTCCAGGAAGTCGAAGTCACTAAGGTCGAAGTGCGTGGCGGAAGCCCACCCGTGCTCGGACGAAGTCCCGGTAGGACCCTGCCAAGACGTGCCGGGCGGCTGAGACGAAGTCCCGGCGTCCTGCCAGAACTGCACAGACAGCGAGGCCGACGCAACAGACGTGCCGCCCGGCTGTGACGAAGTCCCGGCGTCCTGCCAAAACTGTGTAGACAGCGAGGCCGACGCACCTGCCTGTGATGATGACCCCGCAGCCTGCCAGGAGTGGGCGCCCGGCGTCGTCCCAAGCTGAGCGAAGCCTACACATCGACGACGCGACACTTGTAAGCTTACACATAAATTGAGTATCAATTGATTGCTGATGTACAAATAGACCTTGAATATAGTACCTCCGAAGGGAGGGGGTGTCGGCCTAGGAACGTGCGCAGCTGGACGAGGAGCAGTCGGTCGGGGACGCACCTGTGGTGCTGCGTCTGCCTGAGCAACGTCGGCAGCACGACAGGTCAGCGCACGGAGAACCGAGCGCATCGAGTCCCGTATCCGCGTGTACGTCGACAGGTGCTCGTCTGCCCCCACCTCAATCCCCGCGCCTAACCGTTGGATCGCCGTTGTAGCATCAACGACGACCTTGTTGCACTCAACGGCCTGCACGGTTAATTAGAACGTAAATATTCGTAGCCTTTGTCCAACAGAAAGGATGATGAGACGATGGTGTGATGCAAGGTACTCACCGCACGAGCGAAGTCCTGGTCGCGGTGCCTGGCGTAGAGGTCTCTGGCGCTCGCGGCGTGGGCCTGTTGCTCCGTCGGAGCGAAGGTGACTCTAGTACGGGTGCGTGGCTGGTACCAACGTAGGTACGCCTGATACCCCTCCTCCGTGTGTGGCTCTCCCGCGTGGTCCACGACCTCCTCGGTAGCAAGCAACCAGTCGTCGAGAAAAGGCCCCAACTTGGCAGGCCAGTGACCAGCTGAGTGCTGACCCTTGCGCGAGTACCTGCAAATTAATGTATTGTATTAGGGCGAACGACAAACAAAGCAAATTATTATGGACAGCCCGATGTTAATGCAACATATTAAATCGTAGTAAAACGGCACAACAAGTACGCTTCCAAACAACGGCTGAAGGAGTACTCGTCGGCCTCCTCCGGTAGCTGGTCAACCTGCAAGCGTTGGATGAAATGTTAGGCACTTTACAAGTTACGTACATAGTACACGTCAGTTTAGGTAGAAAGAACTTACAGTGAACTGAAGCAGCCACCTCTTCGTAGGCCCGGTGTTGCGGTGCTGCTGCAACGGCTCGAGCGGTAGACCTGGTAGGCGCTGCACGGGTGCGAAACGTGCCGTCAGCTCGTCCTTCCAGTCCACACCCATGTCAACTGGCCTGACAGCGTCTCCCGCGAGCGGTAGCCCCAACAAGTACGAGACATCCTGCAGGGTAGGGGCTACCTCACCGCACGGCAGGTGAAAAGTGTGCGTCTCCGGCCTCCACCGGTCGACCAACGCTGCTAGGAGGGACCTGTCCGGATCCCAACGTCTCGTCACGTCAGCGTCGCCGGTGGCGGCCTCAACTAGCCGAGCCAACGGTAAGAGACCGGCCTCACGCAACCTGCGAAAGCGAAATAATACCAGACGTTAAAATGAACACATTGCTAAGCCCCCTCCACCGTAGTAAGGTAAGACCGGTGTCGTGAACACAGTAAAACCATACCTCTCGACGAAGGAGTCGTGAACCAAAAGTCGCTCGCGTGACGACCGTGGACGGAACGTCCCAAGCTGAGCCCCCTCCACCGCAGTAAGGTACGACCGGTGGCGCTGATCTATCGCCGGATCCAACAACTCAGGATGTGCCATCTCTGCAAATAACGTGTTACATGTTAGGGTAAATAAGAAGGTAATAATATAATTGTAAAAACAAGTTATCTGAAACGGAAGAATACTTATAGAGACATGCAAGAGTGCAGATTATTGAGAACATAACTTTCGTTACACAAAGGCACGTAACGAGAATGAAATAACATAAAACAAAATTACAAGCCGTAAAACATAAAGACATTACATGGGGAAGTCTAACAAGTGGTTCGCAACACAACACAATGCGAACATATCGATAAGTTCGAACGAAATTACAAGCAAAGCCTTTTGCCAACATACAACACATGAACTACACCACGTAACCGGACGTTCCACGAGAACGTCTAGGAGGGGGTCGCCTTGAAGTAGTGCCTTCACCCGTAGGGCGAGCTCCATCTGCTGCTGATCCTGATAGACCTGCCTCTGCCGCACTTGGTTTTTCCTTGTCTTCAGGACAATACTTGTAGGTGTGGCCACGTTCATCGCATTTGCTGCACCGCTTCACCCTGCCTGCCTCCGACTCGTCCATATCGTTGCGGATGCGCCGAGTCTTCCTCCGTCCCGCCTTGTCTCGGAGTTTCGTTGGGTCAGGAATATAGATTATCGGATCGTTAATCTTTGTGAACTCCCCAGCTACACCGAAGCCAAAAATCTCGCCACTCCATGTGTGATATATTGCTTGCTTGGAGAAGTATTGTGACACATATGCTGCATCTTGGATGCCACACTCAGATGCCGCGGAAATGACATGGGTGCATGGCCTGTGGAGCAGCGTCGGCTTTCTACAGGAGCAATGACATGTGCCGTCGTCTTTGAGAACGCACTCCTGCTTTACTCTCTTGCGGTAGATACCCCTGCCTGCCTTATCTTGGCAGAGTACCTCAAACCTGTGTTGTTGGGTACCTTGCACTAGAGCTCAATGTTTCATGGCCTTTGCACGCCACTCCGCTAGTTTTTTCTCCATGAAAGTTCCAAATAAAATGTTGTTGTTCGGCATAGAGGAAAAAACTGCTTGGAACCGCTCCCTGAAATACTTGCATGTCCCATGTAAAATGAACTCCACTATACCAACTAGTGGGAGTCCACGGACACCGCGCATCACCCAGTTGTAAACTTCCGCCAAATTTGTTGTCATTATACCATATCTAGCACCACCTGTGTCATAAGTCTTTGCCCATTTCTCTTTTGGCTCATTCTCAATCCACTGAGAAAATTTTCGAATTTGCTCCCCAGTTCTTCTAACCAATGTTACACTGTCTGTTGGGAGAGCTCCGAGTGCTTGAGGAGAGTCAGGTACAGCGGCCGCTGGTCTTGTTGCACGCTGGTCACTACATTTGCCTGTCAACTCATCTAATCTCTTCCAAAGCTCATTGAATTTTTTCTCCTGGTTCTGATTGCATAGCCTCTTGAACATGTTCATCAACTCCTTGTTCTTAAATTGCTTGAAGAAATTAGCTCCCATATGACGCATGCACCACCTGCTTTGTACATCTTCCCACTGGCCAGGGTATCCTCTTTCCATACTCCCAAACTTTAACTCTTCTATCGCTCGAAGCATACCGGCGTGCCTGTCATGTATTAGACACACATTGGGCCTCATACCAACAACTTCTGTCTTAACCAGATGGAGGAACCAGTACCAGCTGTCGGTGTTCTCGCTCTCGACAAAAGCAAATGCCAACGGTAATACCTGATTGTTCCCATCTACCCCAATTGCTGTTAATATCTGGCCCCGATACTTCCCGGTCAAAAATGTCCCATCAATACAAAGAACTGGACGACAGTGCACGAATGCCATCTTGCATGCATGTAGAGCTAAGAACGCTCTTTGCAGCACAGTCTTGCCAGGATGTTCAATTGAGGGAAATGTCTTGAGTGCACAAGAGGTCCCAGGGTTTCTTTGTTGGATAACAGATAGCAGACGTGGCAAATTGTCATATGAGGCTTCATAAGTTCCAAATCTCATCTCTATTATTTTCTGTTTGGCCCTCCACGCCTTGGCATAGCTAATTGTATACTTGAATGTCTGTTCGATATGTCGGATTATTGACTTCGGTTCATATGCCAGATTGTCCACGACATGCGTATACATCTCAGATGCAACAAATGCACATGTAATATTCCTGTGGTATTTCTGAACACCAGGTAGATAACAAGTATGTTTCGTAACGACCGACGCTGTCCAGTAGTCCTTCCATTTCCCCTTATAGGCGTGCACTCTCCACGGACACCCATCTTTTTCATTAACACACCTAACTTCATATTGTGTCCGGTTAGACTTGGCAACCCAAAACTCCCTATGAAGTGACACTGCATAATGCTTCACCGCCTCCTTCATGTCTTCTCCATTACCATACCTCGCTCCCTCGATAATCTCGTTTTCCTTGTACTCCCATCTCACATTTTCCCCTTCAGAGATGACCAAACCAGAAAAATCATCACTAGCCCATTCAGCTGGATTAATATTGTTCTCGTCATCATCTGACGAATCATCTTCCTCCACACGCTCGTTGTCACGATCCTCTTTTTCCATTTCGTCCACAATGGCACCCACAGTCTCCCCCTCGTCAGCCACTCTACCAGGTTGCATGCCTACTGGAGCTACTACTGGAGCTACTCCATCTTCCTCTGGTGCATTGATCTGATCCACTTCAATCTCATTCACTTCTGCACTTGGCCCCTCGCCATCATCCATGTTCATCTGTACACTTGGATCCTTCGGATGAACATACGGAACCATAGCTAGAGGCCACCCACGTTGCAATGCATTCTCTACATACCATCTCCATATCCCAGAGTTTTGAACCGGCATTAGTTCCCAATAAAAACCCTCTGTTGCCCGACTTACTACAACATAGATTGTAATGTCACTAGTCTGTGGATCAACTCCCAAGCCCCGCATCAACCATTTTTTTATAGAAGGTACACTCCTCTCAGCTGGCCTATCAATTCCCCTTGCTGTTACAATAAATTCTGACAGATCTACCCCAGTTGGTCCATAACGGACGTTTCCTTGACCATGGTATAGTTGAAATATAAGTTTACTGGACATATCTGTAAAGTTAATTACTAGGCCATTATTTTACATAATAAACGACTACAGTGTAATATCTTCTTTGCAACGTACCTAAATTTTTATATATTCTATTGCAATGTTACTCAACAACATTTAAAACTACAAACCTAATAACTACAAATACTACAGATCTACTAAGTTACCTACATCTAACAATATATATTTATATAGTACCACAGGTAAAACCCTATTTCATACAATGCATTTATCCAACCAAAGTTCTACAAAAATACAAGTGATATCCTAGTTAACATCATATATTTAGTCACGTATATAATCTACGAATATTACCTGAAATCGAAGTTTGAAACCGGTAGGGCTTCGCCTCTTCTTTTCTTCTCCTCCCCTTCTCCTTTTTTTTTTTGGATGTGGAGAGGTGAGGAGGGAATGGCCTCCTGAAAGCAGCCGGCTGGGTTTTATAGGCGGGCAGGCCTACCGCCCTCTGTAAGGGCGGCAAGGGGGCCTTGCCGCCCTTTGCCAGGGCGGCAAGGGGGCAGAGTGCAAAACGCCCAGCTCCTCCTTGACGGCCGTCCCGCGCCGTCCAGCGCGCGTGTGCCACGTCGGCTTGCCGCCCTTGCGAAGGGCGGCAGGGTCTATTTTTGCAAATTTTTTCGGCGCTATAATATTTCTGTAAATATTAAAAAAAAATTCTAAAAATACAAAAAATTCTCTTTTGTGGTGGCTCCAGTTCCATATGGACCTGGGCTAGATCCTAAGCTGGACCAAAAGCCCAAGCCCCTGAGAACATTTGTTGTTTATTGATGTTGATGTATGGCTGCTGGCTGGACTAGAACATCGTTTGCCCATTACTCCTCCCTCCTCCATCCAATTATGTACTATTCGTGCTTTCAGAAATGATACTCCCTGCTACTCCCGCTCACCACTACTGCTTGGAGTAGTTCTGTTAAGTAGGATCACATGGTACTGTTTAGGCACGCCCGCTCATCTTCAGGAACGAATTTAGCATGAATGCTCGGGGACTCAAGTCCGTTTACCCTGCTGAATCATCATTGATAGATGAAGAGGGGAGAAAAAAAAAGAGAAAGAAAGAGGAGAGGAGAGGGGGCTTCATCATTGATAGAAGAAGAGAAAAAAGGAAAAAAAAGAGAGGGAGGAAAAGAAGAGAGGAGCTAAAGGAGAAAAGAAAAATGAGTCCCTCTTATAATGTTTTTTTTAGATCCGTCCCTGCTCACCTCTAAGTACACCCACCATTTGCAATCACGTATGACTAATATTTATGGATGTTGTATTTGTATTCTAGTTGGTGAAGTCATGCACTTATAATTTCACCAACATATTTTTTGTTTTTATTTGTTTTTTTATTATGACCTAGCTATTGTTTTTATCTGGAGTACTCATTGAAGAATAAAACCTAGTACAAATTCCGTGTTTTAAAAATCAAATATATACTCTTCTAAAAAAATCAAATATACATATTAAAAGTTCCCGTAATAAAACGTACTCCTACTATTAAAGCTGAAATTAGCAGAAGATACTCCACTTGCCGTACCTTACTCGTTGGCTTTAGATTGGATAATACTCCCTACTCCTACTATTAAGCCCGAGAGATCGACACTTGATGATTGAGGTCCCTATTCTGGTCAATGTGGGATGCGACATAGGCTGTCTTTGTATTTGCCTCTCCACGGCATCCATGGCCCCACCACATGATCCTTGCATTCCTGTTCGATAATAATGGCATCCAGCATGTTAAATCTTGTTCCCGAACATATTCTATTTGGAGAAAGAATAACGGAAAGAAGATGCAACTCAATCATTCAGGCACACCGATCAATGGGTGCAAAATTTTGTTCCAGGTAGGCACCCTTTTGTTTGTTGCTGCTACTGGTTGTTAAATGGAGGAGTATTTTTATTCTGTGTCTATGATCCCTGAATTAAGCAAATCCAATCGAATCAAAGAATTAGCGAGGAATCTGGTGCTTTAGCCTCGAGCTCCAGGATAAAGCTGATTGATGAGAAACAACACGAGATCTGTCAAATTGATCTGTCAAATTTGGCTAGTGTTTGAGCTGAGCTACTAGTACTACTACCAGCTGTCTGCTGATAGTACTGTACATGATCTGAATTTTGTCGAGTGTTGTTTTTCCATGGCGCTGTCTAACTATAGTGTCTAGTGACGAAAATCGTGTGTGATTCTTGTTACCTTTGGTCACATTATTCCTTGTCTCTCGTGACGGTTGGTCAAGCAGATCGAGGAGTAGCAGCATCAACTACTGTGCAGCGCGTCCATTGGCACAGGCCAGTGGCCTCACAGGGCTTTGCTTGGTTGCAGTAGAGAGAGTGAGAGACCAGCCAGCCCAGCAGGCAGAGCGCCGCCCAGGCCAGTGCGAGCTTTGAATGAGGGTGGTGGTCAGGTCAAAACCTATGCGTTTCCTGGTCACCACGTAGCTGAGAGGCTGCGAGCTACTCTACTCAAGCTCTACTTCGTTTCAGTTCGTTTCAGTCCGATGGTTTCCGGATTTCCCGATCGAAAGGTCCAGTTTTCCGGCATGGTTAATTGGTTAATTAACTGCGTTCTCACGGAAAGACGCGATGCCTAGAGCCCTAGTAGAATTGGTGCTTGTCAGTGGCCTGCTTGGAGGACAGAATTCCGTTGAAGTTTTCGCAAAGGTTCACTAGGCCCGTGTTTAGATTCAAAAAAATTTTGAAAAAAAACGTCACATCAGATCATATCAGATGTACGGACACACATTTGAAGTATTAAATATAGTCTAATAACAAAACAAATTACAGATTCCGCCTGTAAACTGCGAGACGAATCTTTTGAGTCTAATTAATCCGTCATTAGCAAATGTTTACTGTAGCACCACATTGTCAAATCATGGTGCAATTAGGCTCAAAAGATTCGTCTCGCAATTTACACGCAAACTGTGTAATTAGTTTTTTTTTTCGTCCACATTTAATACTTCATGCATGTGTCCAAACATTCGATGTGATGGATTTTGAAGTTTGAAGTTTGGAACTAAACAGGGCCCGAAATTAACAGCTCGTTTCCGTTTCCATTGGGAGTGTATGAGGTTCAGAAGAAAGTACTACAATTAGTGTTATGTCCTTTTAGTATGCAGTATGAAAGTGTCCGATGAGAAGCAGCAAATGACAACTGGAGATGAACCCTAGGAAAAAAAATTATCCGCCGGTGTGAACTACTCCTGTGCTCTAAACTAATCCAGCTTTGAACGCATGCATGATTGGACGAGCAGCAGATTTGACTGCCACCGTGGATAACAAAAGAACAGTACCAGTGTACCACCACCACGCCGATCGATGTCAGTATTTAGTACAGTCACCAACTGCTGCCACTTTGACCACGCAAATCTAAAAACAACGTGAAGAGAGAGAGAGAGAGAGAGAGAGAGAGAGAGAGAAAACGAGTGACGCTGCTGACATTTATCCTCTAGACCAAACCAATGGCCGATGGGCGATGGCTCGATGCATGCCAGCAACCGGCAAACCTAACCCACCCTGCACATGCGACGACGACGATTGGCTAGAAGCCGTGGTTACTGGCTCGTGATCGAACGCACCACGGCGAACAGTGGCACGTACGCCTACACGCATCGGGCCGGAGCTGGAGGAGGGGGGGAGGGGGCTGGACCATCGCGTAATAAAACAAGTAAACAACGGCAACGGCAATGGCCGCGGTGGGGCGGTGTGCGTGTTGTGTTTGGGCGGGCACGTAGTCAAAGCGTGGCGTGCGCTGGGCCGGCGAGCGAGGGGGGTGGCTGGCAACGGCGGTCGGTGGCGAGCGCGCCACGACGACAGGTTGGAGGCATGTGATGTGAGACGGTGGGGGAGGGAGAGGCCAGTGCCGACGAGGATCGCGCCAATAATTAGGGGTCGCTGCCGATGCTAATCGGGTCGGGTTACGGCCATGCCGGCATCCGTCTTTTTCGTGGCGTTTTCCATTAGAGAAAACGGCGGTAGGATTAGCCGGACGGGGGGCCCTGTCGGATGGGGGGACGTATGTACAGGGCGCAGGGGCGGACGGCCTCTGCCAGCGTCTCGGTGTCGAACTCGTTCGTCCTCTCTCCTCTCCTCTCCGGTTTGACCGCGCGCCAGCCTTACAGGCTTGCGCAACCACGGTTTCAGCCGTTTGTTGTGTCTACCTAGCCATCGCGTTTAACTGGCCTTGTTCGATTTTGGGATCAACGACACGTAACAACGTTCTAAAAAATCTTAAAATATGAACATTGATGCCCAGGTTTTTTTTCTCCCATCCCGATGGTGTCCAACATGTTCATCTACTGAAGAGCATTTCAGTACTGCATCACACCTTCGGATAAAGGTCATGCAAAATTACAGCGTCAAGACAATGACCAAAAAAAAAAGAAAAATACAAAAAAAAATCACTATATGACGAATTCAACTCAAAATTTCTTTTTCGTGATACATCCTGTCAAAAATGCTACTAATTTCCTGAAAAAACGCAAATAAGCTTTTTGAACATTTACATCGTATTTTAAAGATATTTGAAAGAGGATGTGTCGATATACAAATGCAGTAGTTCAAAGAAAAAACAGATGTAGTTGTCATGCACTTTGATATTTTCTTTGTGTAATACCAGGGAGTCCCCGACTGCCACCAACAATGTAGTGACATACATAAATAAGAAAAAAAATACCACCTCTACTATATCGATGTATTTGTACCACGCTGAAATAGAAAGTAGTTACCACTAAAATGAATATATAGACACTAATTAATGTCTAATATGTTCAAACGCACTTTTAGAAATGAGGATTATCAAGGAATATATTTTTCTCAGTAACTATGTATTAATAAAAACATTAGCACATAACCATGATTAAGATAAACAAATTAAGCATCCATAAAATTCATGCTAAAGACTTATCACATCTCTACTGTGTTTTCAACCCCAATTTTTTTATCCCGATCAATAATATTACGGACTCCTTCTAAATAAAGAAATTCAAGATTTTCACATGACTTAGTTTATATTCCATGCAAATCCTCTAAAATTGGAAATGATTCCCATGACAAATCTATCAGTATCAGTGAATTGTTATCTCTAATGGTTTATCTATAGATCAAATTAGTGGATTTATAATGTATCTGGGATCTAAAATAGTAGAAACAATTGCATAAAAATCATAGATAAGTAGCTCCTGCAACCTTAAGAAAGCAACTAATACGATAAAACAGATAAAACCTCATGTTAATAAGAATATTGCTACGTAACCATGACTGAAATATACAAATTAAACATCCATAAAATTCATGCTAAAGACTTATCATATCTCTATTCTTGTTTATTTTTTGCCCCATTTTTATCCTGATATAACCTTAAGAAAGCAACAACTACGATGAAACGAATAAAATCATGTGTTGATAAAAATATTGCTATGTAACCGTGACTGAAATGTACAAATTAAGCATCATAAAATTCATGCTAAAAAAGTTCCACGTCACTATTCTTCTTGACTACTTTCAACCCCAACTTTTATCATGATACAATCTTAAAAAAACAACAATCACGATGAAACGGATAAAACCATATGCTAATAAAAAAATATTACTATGTAACCGTCGTCATTGAAATATACAGATTAAGCATCCATAAAATTCATGCTAAAGATATACCACATCTCTATTCTTCTTGACTACTTTTAGCCCTAACCTTTTATCCTGATACAACCTTTAAAAAGCAACAATCATGATGAAGTGGATAAAACCACATATTTATAAAAAAAATTACTATGTAACCATCGTTGAAATATACAAATTAAGCATCTATAAAATTCATGCTAAAGACGTACCACATCTCTATTCTTCTTGATTTCTTTTACCTCAATTTTTTATCCTGATACAACCTCAAGAAAGCAACATTTTTGATGAAAGATACAAAACTATGTGTTAATAAAAATATTGCTACATAACTGCCGTTGAAATATACAAATTAATCATCCATAAAATTCATGTTAAATATGTACCATATCTCTATTTCTTCTTGACTTTTTTTAGCCCTAGCTTTTTATTTGGATACAATCTTAAGAAAACAACAATTATGATAAAACGGATAAAACCACATGTTAACAAAAATATTACTATGTAACCATAATTGAAATATACAAATTAAACATCCATAAAACTCATGCTAAAGACATATCACATTATATTATTCTTGACTTCTTTCAGCCCCAACTTTTTATCCTGATAGAAAACGACAATTACGATGAAACGGATAAAACCACGCGTTAATAAAAATATTTCTATGTAACCGTAGTTGAAATATACAAATTAAGCATCAACAAAATTCATGCTAAAGACGTATCGCATCTCCATTCTTCATCTATACCCTAAGGGTCTGTTCGGCACCCTGTTTTCTCAAAAGCATGTGTGTGCACGAAAAACGGAACGGTCCATTAACACGTGATTAATTAAGTATTAGCTAATTTTTTTTTCAAAAATGGATTAATTTGATTTTTTAAGCAACTTTTGTATAAACTTTTTGCAAAAAAATACACCGTTTAGTAGTTTGAAAAACGTGCGCGTGAGGAAATCACTGTAGCACGTTGGGAGTGCACAGTTCCGAACACAGCCTAATTATTTATCCTAATCAATTCCACCATGGGCTCCTTCTAAACTGAGAAATTCAAGATTTTCACCTCACTTGCAAATCCTCTAAAATTCCTCCTATAAAACAATCCAATTTATGAAAAGAAAACCCTTCAAAATATCAGCAGCATTAGCATCCCAGCAACGGCAGTATTAGCTGGAGTAGTCAGAACAGTTATCAGTAAACCACTTCCCCATCTGTCCAAAGCCGGCCTCACCGGCAGCGGCCACACCACCCCACAACACCCGCAGCCTTGCTGCCTCCCTGACCGGTCAAAAGCACACCACAACCACCACCATCATCCCCCGCAAAGCCAAGCACCAACGCGGAGCAGCAGCAGCAGCCGCCGCCGCCTCCCTCCCCAGCTCAGCTCCCACCGCATGGAGGCGCCGCCGGGGCCGGAGCCCATGAAGCTGGACGCACCACCGCCCCCCGCCGCCGTGGCAGCAGCGGCGGCAACCGCCGGCATCAGCGAGAAGGTAACCCGTGGGGAGGGGAGTGTCCAGATCTGGGGTGTCGGGGTGGATCTGGGCTGTGGCTCGGGGCCGATCTGCTGGTTTCGGTGGTCGTTGGGCTAATGCTGGTTTTTATCCGGTGTCTCGCGCGCCGTTTTTTGTTTTGTTGGTTTTTGGTTGGAGTTGCTGCAGAAGAAGGAGGAGGGCGGGGGCGACGCCGTGACTGGGCACATCATCTCCACCACCATCGGCGGCAAGAACGGCGAGCCGAAGCGGGTGAGCTTTTTCGGGGGTCTTGGTCTCGGTTCTTCTTCTAGTGTACAGTGGAATGCGCTAGTTTTTGGTGCCCTTCGCTTGCTTCCTTGCTCGTAATCACTTGGTTCGCTAAGGATTTGTGCTCTCTAAGCCATTTTTAAGCTGTTGGTAGTGTTTGGCTGATCAAGTTAGCTATCTATGTGTTGATTCGTCGGGGAATCGCAATTTTGTGGATTTGGGGCTGACCAGATACAGTTGTCGTTTTGATTTGTAAACAATTTAGCATTTGATTGATAAATTACGTAGTGTATTCCTCAGTTAAATGTTTGGTTATTCAATTACTTGAGGATAATGTACATTTTAGGAAGCATGCTTTCCTTTTATGTTCGCTATTTCATAGTTTGTTCTGTTGTTTTTAGGGGGTAATAAATGCTTCACTTCTAATTTTAGTTATTCATGACAAGCTGGGACTCTGATGCACAACATACAATCTGTCAATCTGAGATATTGTGCGCGATTTCTCATGTGATGTTCTTTTTGCCTTTACTGCAGACAATTAGTTATATGGCAGAGCGAGTTGTAGGAACTGGTTCTTTCGGGATTGTCTTCCAGGTATGGCGCTTGGTCTTATGGAAATGCATGCTTATTGTGTGTTGTACATTTCTTGATATGTTTTGAGTCAAACTGATTTGGTTTTCACAATTAGGCCAAATGCTTGGAGACAGGGGAAACGGTGGCCATCAAGAAGGTGTTGCAGGACCGGCGTTACAAGAACCGTGAGCTGCAACTTATGCGCGCAATGGAACACCCCAATGTCATCTGTCTGAAGCACTGCTTCTTCTCAACCACAAGCAGGGACGAGCTGTTCCTGAATCTTGTTATGGAGTATGTCCCTGAGACACTCTACCGTGTGCTCAAGCATTACAGCAATGCTAATCAGCGGATGCCACTTATCTATGTGAAGCTTTACGTCTATCAGGTTTGTCAACCATCACGTTAACACCTCTCTGATTGCCACTATGCTTCTCATTGCTTCTGTAAAGATTTTTTTTGCTATGCTTGCAGCTTTTTAGAGGGCTAGCTTATATTCATACTGTTCCAGGAGTCTGCCACAGGGATGTGAAGCCACAAAATGTTTTGGTATGTCTATGTGAAGAAGGCTACATTATTTCTCTTGCTTAGTTGTTTGTTTTGAACCTGTCTCTAATTGCTTGCTGATACAGGTTGATCCTCTCACTCATCAAGTCAAGCTCTGTGACTTTGGAAGTGCAAAGGTTCTGGTATGTTGATTTCCACCCTTAATAGTAATTTCTGAGTGATTTGATGTGTATTGAAATTATTCTAGTGGTAGGCTAGTCATAATGTTGACATAGCATCAGTGGTTTATTTCGTCATGTTGCTTTTACGTGTGGATATGCTGCTTTTGCCTTTCATGATTGATTTGTGATAGAAGTTAAAGGTTGCACTGTGCTGGGATAGACTTTTTTAGATAGCTCAATAGTTAATAAAAGAAATTACCCATTATCATGATTAATCTTTCCAAATTGGGTTTATTATGTGCTGTTATTATGTCGAAGGATTGTTAAGTTTATTAATTTGAATGCAAAGTTGCCGAGCTAGACTATAATGATGAATTCCTGAGCTTGGATTATAACTGTTGGCCTCTCTTCCCCAGTTTTGTTATTGCTTCATATTGCAATTTTAACAAATTGATTGATGATTTCCTTGTGCTATTCCGCCAGGTTCCTGGTGAACCAAACATATCATACATTTGCTCTCGCTATTATCGTGCTCCTGAGCTCATATTCGGTGCAACTGAGTATACAACTTCAATCGACATATGGTCAGCTGGATGTGTTCTTGCAGAGTTACTTCTTGGTCAGGTTAGTCACTATATCTTTATCTGAGGAGCTGCAACATTCAGGTTCCTTGATTAGATTATGTTGTGCTGTTATTCTCATTATCTTTCATAATGTGTATTTGTCAGCCACTGTTTCCTGGAGAGAGTGCTGTTGACCAGCTAGTAGAGATAATCAAGGTATTGCATGATGTTCTGCAAGCTACATTTTTAATTTTTTTTTGCCATGGGTATTTCTTGTGCTAACTTGATATTATGGCAGGTTCTTGGTACTCCAACCCGTGAGGAAATACGATGCATGAACCCCAACTATACTGAGTTCAAATTTCCTCAGATTAAGGCTCATCCTTGGCACAAGGTAGCCATGTTTTCTTATGTTGGATCACCTTCCTCGTGTCATTTTACTTGCAGGGCATTGTAGCCCACTTCAAAACCAGTTTCTGCATCATGTTTAATTTGAAATAAAAAAATGTATCTGCAGCTACCTAACTGATTCATCTGTTCTTTCGCTTACCCCCAGATTTTCCACAAGAGAATGCCTCCAGAAGCCATAGACCTTGCTTCCCGTCTTCTCCAATACTCACCAAGTCTACGCTGCACTGCCGTGAGTTTTCTTTCTTTTCATGAGTTCCTATAAATCTATTGGTTTCGCTAAGTGCAAGGATAATGACAATTTACATGGATTTGCTTAGTTTATTATTTCATTTCAAATGTTGTTAGCTGTTACAGTCAAATATTCATAGACCATATGTGCCAAGAACAATAAACGAGATGTTTTTGTTGAGGTCCCTTATGGAAGTAGATTGATGGACCCTGGTCCTGCATAGTCATTGTAATTATAATATCCAGTGGTTCAAAACCAAATTGGTGTGTTGGCTGGTTAAGAGTGAGTGCAACTTTTATACAGTCAGATGTGCTTGTTAAATATAGTTGTCAGTGCTCCACTTGAAAAAGTTGCTGTTAATTGCTTAAAGCTTATGCTTTAGCTGGAAAACAGTATAATCTCTAAAGCAGTATCCTGTGCATTTTCAACGACCTTAACATTTTGGTTGATTATATGCAGCTTGACGCATGTGCACATCCCTTCTTTGATGAGCTACGAGAGCCAAATGCACGCTTGCCAAATGGTCGTCCATTCCCTCCTTTGTTCAACTTCAAGCATGAAGTAAGTAGATGAGAACATTTTTCGAACAGTCACTTTTTATGTTACAGACATTTACATTTACCTGTCATGGATGCTTATCAATGAACATTTTGGTACGCAGCTAGCCGGCGCCTCTCCAGAACTCATCCACAGGCTCTTACCGGATCATATCAGACGGCAACATGGCCTCAACTTTGTGCATGCTGGGAGCTAGAAGGGCAACGCTCACCGTTTTGTTCGTTTATTTTTCCATGAACTGGACATTGCAATCCTAGACGACTCCATTGTCTTGGACTTGGACCATCCCATCCATCAAGCCATTTCCGCAAGGACTCGGTACCAGAGAAGAAGTACAATTATGTAAATTATCTAACCATGGAGAAACGCGTGCTGCTGCTGCTGGTGTTAAGTACGTGACGGGGCATGCTGGTTGAGTAGTTGTTAAGGTTAAGGATATGTAGTTGGTGGAGACTGGAGACATGTTAAGCTAGGGAACCCTGCTTTTTTTTCTTCTTTTTTTCATTTTGGTTTATTCTCATTTTGTGATCCTTAGCATTGCCCTACAGTAGTGTAGCTGCTCCCTGTTTTGTTTGCTCTTTCATCATGTAAATGCCAATCCCAATGAACCCTCTTCCGTTACACCCTGGTCTACTCCCTGTCATGATTTTGCAGCTTGTTTGGTGATCAAGTAGTGAACATGTGCGTCTCTCTGCAATTCACTGCAAGAACACAAGAATTCAGCAGAATCATGTGATGCAATCCTGCGAGGATACGTTGCAGCGCACCCATCTTGATGCAACGGAAGCATACACGATACAAACATACGGTAGGTAGAGAGGCGATAGCTACACGGATACAAGTGAGTGGCGGCTACAGCCGCGGCCGCGGCGGCGGCGGCTTGTCGGCGGCGTGGTCCTTCACCTTGGCACAGAGCTCCGGCCAAATCGCCTTCCTGGTCTCGGCCACGATCTCCCCGTCCCATCCCCTCGCCGCGAGCGCCTCCGCCTCCTGGACGGCGGCGGCCACCACGTCGTCGACGCCGCCGTCCACGGCCGCGTCCACGATGCCTCGCCGCAGGGCCTCGGCCGCCGTCATCTTGTCTCCCCGGAGGAGGAGGTCCCTCCTGTTCACGGCGTCGGGGACCTTCTGCCGGATCAGCTCGGCGAAGTAGTCGATGATCTTAATGCCGGCGTCGACCTCGCTCATGTACAGGAACCCGCGGGAGGCGCGCATGACCACGGCATCGTGCGTGAGCGCCAGCGCGCACCCGGCGGCCGCGGCGTGGCCGGTGACGGCGGCGACGGTGGGCATCGGGAGCGCGAGGAGGTCGGCGACGAGGTCCCGGAAGGCGTCGCCCATGGAGGCGTGCAGCTCGGCCGGCGCGGCTCGCGCCCAGGCCAGGTCGAAGCCGTTGGAGAAGTACTTGCCCTCGGCGGCAATCACCAGCGCGCCGGCGCCCGGGGCGGCGCAGACGGCGGCGACGGCGGAGCGGAGCGCGGACAGGAGGGCAGGGCCGAGGCGGTGCTCGCCGGCGCCGGTGAGGGTGATGACGTGGACGATACCGCGCTTCTCCACGGTGCACAAGCTCGCGGCGTCCATTTTGAGAATTTTGGTGATGAATACCAGTCAAGACCTGGACGGCTTTGGAGATGAGCTTCGCTTCGTACTAATCGTTTTTTAGGCCAGTGAAGACTAATCAATATTATCGATTTAGGTAGTCCAAGTCCAGTAGCTCATGACGCATCGCAGCCTAATATCGTACTTCCTTCGTCCGATATCAGTTGTCGCTTTGACTTTTTTTTTTATAACGTTTGATTATTTGTCTTATTTGAAAAATTAATATAAATATAAAAAAAATTATACATACTTAAAGTATTTTTGATAATAAAGTAAGTCGTAAAAAAATAAATAATAATTTCATAATTTTTTCAATAAGACGAATGATCAAACTTTACAAACAAAAACACAAAACGACGAGTATTTTGGGACGGAAGAAGTATCTTACTGCTCCACTAGACAATTCTTTAAACAATTTGTAGAAGACAATCGTATCGGGTATCGTAGCAGACAATTTTTTAAACAATTCATAAACGACTCATGCGACAAGATATCATTACAATCACAGAAATTTGTAAACAATTTTGTTTGACTGGTTTCGAAATGATAAGCTCCGGACGAAATGAGAAGAAATTTACACAGCAAAAGCCTGGTGCAAAAAATTACATGGTAAACACCAGTAAACAATAGTTTACAGGGTAAAACATCACCGTAGAATTCGCCAAGAATTTATTACTCCCTCCGTTCTTCTATACATGACACACTTGAGCAATGCACACTTCTTAAGGATGTAACTTTTCTTCAAGTAAATGACTAAAATGCCCCTGATTAGATTATTTCCTGTTCGATCAGTTTAGAAACATGCGGGCATGCAGCAGCCAAAGCAGTGGACTAGAAATGTGAGCGAGTATACCTATGGACTTAAAAACATGTGAGCCCTGGGCCAAGCTCCTACGATCCAGAGAGTTCCATGCTCCTTTATCACAAAAAAAAACCCCCCTCTGACTGAGCCTGCAAGAGGCAAATTTGGAAAGATGGTCTGTTGTGGCTGTGGGCTGCCAAATATTTAGGAAAAAAAAAAGTGATCACTGCTGTCATCTATAGAGGAACGGAGGGAGTATAATATAATAACACGAATGAGTTCTTTTAAGTGGATCTATCAGCTAATCAGCCACTTTCGAAAATCCATCGAGCATAGTGCTTTCAACATCCGTATCAGTTTGGAGCACAAGTATTTAGAAATATATAAGTTGTAATTTTACATTAAAGTGCACGATTACCATGGGATTCCTGATATTCTGCTAAATTGCGGCAGGGTTTGAAGTTTCTAAAAGTTACATTTATGGGATCATCGCCAAAGAAACATCCACATATGCGCAAAGCCTTCCTGTACATACCAAGTTAATGACAGTGTCTTTTTTTCTAAACCATTTTCTCTTTTCATTTTATCAACAGTGACACAGGCAGTTCGTAGCATATGACAATCATATATCTATCTCTGCTAAGAGAGTAAATAGATCTGAGCATTAACATGAAAGTACACACCACCAAAACTGATCCAACTCAAAGTTGACAAAATAACAAAACATCTTTAGTTTTAAGAAGCATACAAATCCAACATCCAAATAACTTAAGTTCTAAAGAGAACTAGGCACTAGTGATGCTTAAGAAGTGTTGGCTTGGGCCTTGTTGAGGATGACACCCTCGTACTTGACCTGGAACCACTTCATGGCATCCTCCTTGGTGACCCTGTGCTGGATACCAACACGGGACTTGCACCTCCGGCGCCGCGCAACACGGTACCCAGCACGCTCAAGAACAACGTAGAAGTCCATACCGTAAATACCAGTGGATGGGTCATACCTGAAAGGCAACAGATAGGTCAAGTTACTTGTGAATACAGAACTTCATTCAATGATGGAGTGATACTGAGCGGTTAGTGTGTGCAGTCAACAAAAAGAGGACAATGTGCCAGCAGGTCTACGTCTACATGAAGGAACTACTATCACTAGAACAACGTGGCTTGAATAGTGTGAATATAATTAGTTAACCTGGGATTCCAACAACATATCAAACAATAACAATATAACAAGATACATTAGCTGGAATACAATAGCAACCATTTTGCGACAGTGCACAAGAGCATATCGTATTAAAAGATAAAAGGCCTGAGCATCACTCAATAACCTGCTAGTCCAAGAGGTTAACACACTAGACTAACGTTGGATGATCAAGTATTTAGCATGAAACAGACACTGAACACAATGTAGGAAGCAATGCGTAGCACCAATTGTTTCTGCTATACACCAAACATTAAAAATGTTGAAAAATGAGTAGCATTTGAGATTTGAATGATGATCTTGATATAGAAACAATTATAGTAAATACACAGGCCAAACTGATCAAAAGAACTCCATTTCATCTAATAAATTATCTAGGCACAAAGGTAAGTAACTGCATTTGGGCACTGAAAAGAATTTCAGCCAGAAATGCTCCACATTGAAACCATACAAGATTATGAGATTATATAATCTTACTTGATGCCAAGATCAATGTGCTCCTGGATACCAAAACCAAAGCATCCAGTCTCACTGAAGTTCCTCCTCAGCAGCTCATACTCCTTCACCTTCAGGCCACTCTCCAGGAGCTGCATTGCCTTCTCACCACGCACTGTCACGTAGCACGCAATCTTCTCATTACGCCGGATGCCGAACGACCTCACAGTGTACCTCGCTGCAATATCGCATCATCATCACTCCAAGTCTGAGCGCCAGCAATAAACCACATACATTTGATAATAACAGGTCAGACTTAAGAATTTACCCTTGGAGAACACCGGTGACTGCCCACTCAGCTGCTCCAGCACCTAACAGAACGACCAACAAAAGTTACATTCGCCGAGTATGGAGGACCAACAACATTATGCATAAAAATCAAAGTCAACACAAAATGTTCATTTGAGGCCAATGACGCTGATCATGCCCAATCTACAAATTCGACTAATGGAACAAATTGAAAAGTCCAAACAAGCTTCTAATCGTAATGACTTTATGCTAGCAGAATCAGTAACACAAGTTTATGCATCATCCACTAGCAACAAACTATTAGAACAGAAACAGACTACTGCTAGTTGGCAACACATCAATCGCAGAATAAACATGTCCTAAACCACACAATAGCTAGCCGCTACACAATCCGGACTGGGAAGTTCACCATTGCACTCAGCCTCTCAGAAGGCAGACAAGCTGTACAGCTCTGCATGGCTAAACCAAGCTGAATCTGACACGCCATGAACAGGTGCATCGTTATTATTACCTTCGAGGCGCGGGTGAGGCGATCTCCGCTCTCGCCGACGGAGATGTTGAGCACGAGCTTCTGCACCTTGATCTCCCGCATCGGGTTCGCCTGCTTCTTCTCCGATGCCTGCAAGCACAAAAAACCAACCAAAAGAAAACGCATCAAAACCACGCGCGCCCGAGCGGGACGAACGAATCCAGGAGAAGACATCGTCGACGGCACGGCGGCGCCCCTCTGGGCGTGGAGCTCACCATGGCGAGATCTGGGAGGCGGCGGCGAGGGAAAGCGGGAGCGGCGGAGATGGGGGGGGGGGGGGGGGGTTTAGTGTTGCTCGGGCGGCGGCGGGGAAGGAGCTTTGTAGGAGTAGGGGAGGAAACCCTAAAATTCTAGTGCTGGGTGTTTGTATGGTGACAATTACTATACTACCCCGGTGGAATGGGAAAGAAAGGAAGGGGCGTTTTTGTAATTTCAGTGAAGAAAAGGGATTAAAAAAAATATTCCGTTGCCGGGACTCGAACCCGGGTCTCTCGGGTGAGAGCCGAGTATCCTAACCAACTAGACTACAACGGAAAATCGAGAGTTGAACAATACTTCCCTTATTTATCGTTATATGAACAATTGTTACAAAAAAAGTTTAAAACTGTAATCTGTATATGGGGCTAACAGAAGATATAACGGAGAATAGTTACCAAAAAAAAAAAAATCTTATCATACAATGTGGCTGACCATAAGGAGTTGCATTACATGTAATCTGTATCTTTCCGCAAGTGAAAGAGGATTTCAGAGTGAACAAAAACCTCAAGAAGTACACTCTTAGAAAGTCAGAAATGTCTCTAAAACTGCTATAACAACTCGGTCAGGACTAAGGACAGGTAGCATCGTCAGCAAATTGCCGGTGGCTAGTAGCCTCGTATCCGCGTGATTCTTGGTCTTGGAGAGGATTTGACAATCAGACACCCTTCAGACGATCAATCAGCTCACTCTTCTTCAGCCTCGAATAACCTTTCATCCTTCTCGCCCTTGCCAATTCTCTCAGCTCAGCCACCTTCATATCATTCAGATCCAGCACTTTTGGCTCCCCATCTGCATGTTCCTCCGAAACATCACCTATGCCTTGTCAACAAGAAGCAGATGATCAGTTCTGGGATGTCAAATAGCCTGCATTTTGTTTGATGCGTTTGAAACATCAATAATCAGTTATAGTTCTTAAAATAAGGAAAGGAAGTATTTTACACAATACAACAGTTCAATCCAGAAGTCAAACAGTCAACAACATCAGTTCTGTACATTTTTTTAATAATAGAAATGATTTACATCTCCAGCCTCTGTTAGCAGACACATAGCCGATAAGTTCTATGTTTTTTCACATACCATATGACTGCTTCCTCCTCTCAACCTCTTCGAACGGGTCAGATGATTTCTTCCTCGTCCTCCTTGAAGATCTAGGCGACTCCTCGGCAATGGAGGTCTGGATGCTTTTGAAGAACGCAATGAGCTCTTCTTTGCTACGCTTATTAACCGTTCTTGGCAGCGGAGATCCATTAGCTTCTGATCTGATGCTCCCCAGCGATGAGCATGAGAAGCTATTCCGTGGAGGACAAAGCAGAATCCCAGTTGCAAATTCTGCAACTAATTGAAAAGTTCAGTTACTTCACCAGAAGTTTCTTAGTTCATTTCGCCATTATTGCAGTTAGCTAACTGCAGTTTCAAACCAGGTGCTACAAAGCAGAAAGAGAAATGCTGGCATGCTGCAAAATTATAGTTAATTACTTATTTTTATGTATGTAAATTAAGGCATGTATGTAAATTTCAGAATGAATTGATTCACTGTCACCTTTGTGGAGAGCAAATGATCCCGGGAAGGCGGCCTTTGCGAGATAATTTGGAGAGATTTGGTGATGCTGCAAGAGAATTCCTCCCATTTTCTTCATTTTTCTTGCTCCACCATACAACAGGTGAAGAACTCCCTGTCCTCTAATGGAGCCAAAAGTTTGTTCCTTCTGCTCTGCTTCAATCCACTCACAGCCACATGAAAAATGAGAAGTGATACTGTCTGGGAAATTTTCATTTATACCCTCATATTAAAATTGAATTTACTAGGCATCGTTTGGAAGTTGGAACTTGGAACTAGACAACTAGTACTACTACAACACTACACATATGCGTGATGTCCTTTTTATGAAATATTTTTAAGTGTGAGGGGTCATTGGGAAAATGAGCAACCCAATCCAGAAAGCTATCCATTTCAACCAGGCCAAGCCGCGCTAACATCGCGGGATTTCGCGGCAAAATTTGAACCGCCCTTCTTCCTTCTTCCTCCTGCTCCCATGGCGACGCCTCCACTCACCTCCGTTTCCAGCCACCTCCGAGCCCCACCTCCATGGCCGCCCCCCAAGAACAGCAGCCCAAGAATAAGGGTTAGGTGCGGCGTCCTCGCGCCGTCCGGTCATGTCCTGGAGGCGGCTGCTGCTCCGAGGGGCACCAAGAATTCGCCGAGTCGGGCACCAATAACCGATGTGAACGTGCAGATTGAGTGGCTCTGTCGGGCGGGTGAGTTGGCGGAGGCGTTGAGGTTGCTCGGCTCGGATGGCGTCGACGCCAGGAGCTACGGCGCGGTCATCCAGCTCTGCTCGGATCTGAGATCTTTGGAGGCCGGGAAGAGAGCCCATTTCTTGGTTCGCGCATCTGGTGTTGACAAAGATGGAATGGATAGTGTTCTTGGAAGGAAATTGGTGCTGATGTATGTGAAATGCAGGGATTTGGAGAATGCAAGAAAGGTGTTTGATGAAATGCCTCAAGTGAGTGACGTGCGAGTTTGGACTTCACTGATGAGCGGTTATGCGAAAGCTGGTGAGTTCCAAGACGGCGTTTTGCTGTTTAGGCAGATGCATTGTTCTGGAGTTAGGCCAGATGCGCATGCTATTTCGTGTGTCTTGAAATGCATTGCCGGTTTGGGCAGTATTGCAGATGGTGAAGTAGTTCATGGGTACCTTGAGAAGTTGGGTTTGGGGGTGCAATGTGCGGTTGGAAATGCGCTTATAGCACTTTACTCTAGGTGTGGCCATGTTGATGGTTCACTACAGGTGTTTGATGGGATGCCTCACCGGGATGTCATTTCTTGGAATTCTGTGATTAGTGGGTGCTTTTCAAATGGATGGCCTGGTAAGTCTATTGAGCTTTTCGCCAAAATGTGGTCTGAAGGCCTCGAGATCAATCCAGTGACGATGCTTGGCGTTTTGCCTGCTTGTGCTGAATTAGGATACAATCTTGTCGGAAGGGTGATTCATGGATACTCAGTTAAAACTGGATTACTTTGGGAGTTTGAATCTTTGGAGAATGGGATAGATGAAAATCTGGGATCCAAACTGGTGTTCATGTATGTTAAATGTGGTGAATTGGGGTATTCAAGGAAGGTTTTTGATGCAATGTCATCGAAAAGCAATTTACATGCATGGAATCTAATGATGGGTGGGTATGCAAAGCTTGGTAAATTTCAAGAAAGCCTCTTGCTGTTTGAGAAAATGCATGACTGTGGAATTACTCCTGATGAGCATACCATTTCTTGCCTCCTAAAGTGTATCACTGGTTTGTCTGGTGTAATGGATGGTTTGGTGGTTCATGGGTATCTTGTGAAGTATGGTTTTGGGGCACAGTGTGCGGTTTGCAATGCACTGATATCATTCTATGCAAAATCCAACAGGATTGAAGACGCACTCATGGTGTTTGATGAAATGCCTCAACATGACATCATTTCTTGGAATTCTATAATTGGTGGATGTGCTTTTAATGGACTATATGATAAAGCTGTTGAGTTGTTTGTAAGAATGTGGTTAGAAGGACAGGAGTTGGACTCTACTACACTGCTAAGTGTTTTGCCGGCCTGTGCACAGTCGCACTATTCGTTTATAGGAAGAGTGGTTCATGGGTATTCTGTGAGAACTGGATTGATTAGTGAGACATGTCTTGGTAATGCTCTTCTTGATATGTACTCAAATTGCTCAGATTGGCGTAGCACTAATAAGATATTCAGGAATATGGAACAGAAAAATGTGGTGTCGTGGACAGCAATGATCACAAGTTATACCAGGGCTGGGCATTTTGACAAAGTGGCTGGGTTATTTCAGGAAATGGGATTAGAAGGTATAAGACCAGATGCCTTTGCAATCACCAGTGCTCTTGATGCATTTGCTGGCAATGAATCACTGAAATATGGCAAATCTGTCCATGGATATGCCATCAGAAATGGAATTGATGAAGTTCTTCCTGTTGCAAATGCGCTGATGGAAATGTATGTGAAATGTGGGTATATGGAAGAGGCGAGGCTTATTTTTGATCATGTGATAATTAAAGATACAATCTCATGGAATACACTAATGGGAGGTTACTCCAGGAGCAATCTTGCCAATGAAGCCTTCACTTTGTTCAATGAAATGCTACTCCAACTACGACCTAATGCGGTAACCATGGCCTGCATCCTTCCAGCTGCAGCAAGCCTTTCATCACTGGAGCGAGGCAGGGAGATGCATGCCTACGCAGTACGAAGAGGGTACTTGGAAGATAATTTTGTAGCCAATGCACTCGTCGACATGTATGTTAAATGTGGTGCATTACTGCTAGCACGCCGTTTGTTTGACATGTTAACCAACAAGAACCTTATCTCATGGACCATTATGATAGCTGGATATGGCATGCATGGTCGTGGTAGAGATGCCATTGCCCTCTTTGAGCAGATGAAGGGAAGTGGCATTCAGCCTGATGCGGGTTCTTTCAGCGCCATTCTGTACGCTTGCAGCCATTCAGGCCTTAGAGATGAGGGATGGAGATTCTTCAATGCAATGCGGAATGAACACAGAATAGAGCCTAAACTGAAGCACTACGCCTGCATGGTCGATCTACTATGCCACACCGGGAATCTGAAGGAAGCTTATGAGTTCATAGAGACGATGCCGATCGAACCGGATTCGAGCATCTGGGTCTCATTGCTTCGTGGATGTCGAACTCACAGGAATGTGAAGCTTGCAGAGAAGGTAGCAGAGATGGTCTTTGAGCTGGAACCTGAGAACACAGGGTACTATGTTCTTCTTGCCAACATATATGCTGAAGCTGAGAGATGGGAGGCTGTCAGGAAGCTCAAGAACAAGGTTGGTGGCCGTGGGCTCCGTGAGAACACTGGCTGCAGCTGGATTGAGGTCAGGGGCAAGGTCCATATCTTCGTCGCGGAAAACCGGAATCATCCACAAGGGATGAGGATTGCAGAGTTCCTGGATGATGTTGCCAGAAAGATGCAGGAAGAAGGCCATGATCCTAAGAAAAAATATGCTCTGATGGGCGCTGATGATGCTGTTCATGATGAGGCTCTCTGTGGACATAGTTCAAAGCTCGCCGTCGCATTCGGTGTTCTGAATCTGTCACAAGGGCGGCCAATCCGTGTGACCAAGAACTCAAGAGTTTGCAGCCATTGCCATGAGGCTACCAAGTTCATCTCCAAGATGTGTGGTAGAGAGATAATTTTGAGGGATTCAAATAGGTTTCACCATTTTGAAGAAGGTAGATGTTCTTGCAGAGGTTATTGGTGACGGGAAAAAACATCAGTCGTGTAAGAGCTGTTTAATTGCTCAGGTGTAGCTTTGTTCATAGCAGCGTACATATGTGCTACATATAGCACCATGTAAGCTTGAATATCGACTCTGATTTACTCGTTACATTACATGAGGAAGAATCGATGATGCGCTACATCATTGCGGGATTGTCTTTGTAAGAAAGAACAGCTAAATAACACAAAGCATAAATGGATTTCGCCATTAGTACATGAAAGCTGGTTGCAAGCACAAAAACACGCTGACTCTTAGAGAACATACGTTCATTTCACCGTATTAACAATCTTGAACTCTCACTTCACACAACTAGATGCAGAGAACTAACAATCTTGAATTCTCACGTCACACAATTTTGTGCTAAATGTCCTCAGGAAGTTGTTCCCTCGACTGGTACTCTGGGCTGCCCTTGGGCATTGATAATGCCGCACTTTCTTCGTCTAAGGTATATTGTAAACTTTGACCACCTTGGATGTGTCGCAAACGATCAGGTTATCTGAATCAGTTGGAGTAGTACACAACCAGTTCACCTGCCAAGATGTAGATCAAAGGTAAAAATTTTTACCTGAGCCTAAGAATGCAATCACATCCGTTAAAAACAAAATTTACTATCTATATCAAGTAATGGAGTATGTGTGGATATATAGCCAAAGTTTGCAGACAACATTTCACAAAATTTATTAAGGTTGAGTGGCTACCTTTTTATTAACCTTTATATCCAACACCAATTCAGCACTGCTGTTTGTTTCAGAGGAAAACCCTTTGGACCAATCCCATAATTTAACTGATGAATCATTACCACCAGAAACAAGAAACTTCCCCTTCTCACCAAATGCCGAAAATGTACTGTTAAAGTATTAAGCGGTTAGTAAAAGGGTAAGATATGTAAGAAATTACAGAAAGAACAACATAGAGGGACTTACACACAAGAAACAGACGAAGTATGACCACCCACTGCGTAATCAAGATGGATCATTTTCCCTTGACTTTTACTACCACATCCATCTCCTATATCAGTTCTTTTTGAGCTTAAACTCAAATCTGCCATCCGAGGAAGCCCTTTTGATTTTGCAGGGGCAAGTTCATATTCTAGATCAACCACATCAACAGCACCATCTCCTCTTGCAACAGCACAAACTTTGTACAACCCTCCCAAGATGCCCTCTTCATAAACTGCTATTGAGTGAACAAAAGGAGGATTGAAACATTGCCCACCTGAACTTCCATTCTGCATTTCAGGCGATCCTGATGTTCAAGAACCAAAAATACAAAAAAAAAATTGTTAATCAATACACGCTGGAAAAATTTCTGCAAAAGAAATGGAATATATAGCTTTGTAGTTAATGAACAAAACCCAACTTTCCCATTTTTAATCTTAAAGATAAAGATTTAAAGCCATTAAAGCAACCATACAAGATTCACTAGGAACTGTTAGTATATGACACTGTCAAAAGGTAAAAAGATACATAGAAGTTGGTATAATGCATGGATCATAAGTTTTTCATTCGTAGAAAAAGGAGGTACCATAATCAATAGAAAACAGTGTTCGCCCTTTGGAGAAATCCCACACAGCAAGCTTTGAATCAAGGCCTCCAGTAATGGCTGTTAGATGAAAGTGAACTATTTGTGAGGATAAAAATTACAAATTAAAATAAAAGAATCCAAGGAGAGCAGCTAGTATTTGTATCTTACAAGTTGACAAAAGAAAAGTAAAAGTCAAACAAAATGAAGCATGAAGTAGCACTGACCTGTCCAAGGTCTCCAAGGAATGAATTGTACACTGCTGCAAATCTTATAAAGATAACTAAGGAATAACTGATTTATATGTTGCAGGGAAATAAAAAAAATACTAGGATCATAAAATGATGAAACATCAAAGTTAAACATCCCAGTAGCACTACATAAGGATACACTTGTGTGGGCTTCCCTCAATCTTTTGTACAGGCATTTTTGAATGGTGTTGATAATCTGCAAAAGCAAAAGCAGAATTTCTCAAGAGTGAAAACAGGAACTAGTTCTGACTTGGAATAACCTTCTATTACACTCTAGCAAAGAAGTTGAGAAATCCATTTCCAATTCAAAAACTATTATTTAATCAAAATGAAACACAAGCACACAAAATCAGAAAATCTCAACAAGAAAACTTTCTAACAACAAACCAATTAAATGAAGCAAGTAGTGTGAAAATATCACCATAAATTCTCTAGCTATATAACTTGTTAATAATTGAAAAGCTAGAAAAACTGCAACATAAATATTTACAGTCAATGTTCATTTACTTAAATTTAATGATAAACTGCATTGCTTACAGATTTGCCAACTTTCAACATATTCAAGTGACCTCCTCTAAGTCTAAACAGCACTACCAATATTTTCATCAGTTAATATGTTTTAAGATAATAGAAGCATGCTTGTCTTCAACATTTATGTTGACACTATTTTACCTTAACATCCCCACTGTCATCTGCAGCAGCAAGAAAACCTTTAGAGCTCATAGCAATCTGCATCAAATGAGACCTTTTAGATCCTCTTTTTAATTCAATCACATTTGCATAAAAGATTTAGGTATAATAATAAGAGAACATCCATAAAGTGAAAGCATCATTTCAGGATGAAATAGTGGTCTTTTCATAGAGAATGAGATGGCAATATACTCCAGGGTACAACCTGATTTATTTCATCTCTATTGTAGTTATATGTGTCCAATGGCTTTGCTTGAGGTCCCTAACAAAAAAAATGTAATCATATTACCAGAGAGAAACCACGTTAAGCACATAATAAAAATAGGGATGCTGAACTTACCATACGAACATCGAAAGATAAAATTTCATTTCCAGCAGAGGCATACACAAGATCTTCATTTCCTACCAAAAGAGAGGACATTTTAGTGTGTGACATCGGCATGCCACATATTTTGGGACAAAACTCTGGAGTGGTTTGGACAACGGAGGGCATGCTAACCAGCTTTGAAACATATAGAAGAAATCGGTTGATTTGTCGCCTCCATGGTGAAAAGCACATCCTTCGTACGCAAATCAAACCAGCAAAGACATCCATCCTAATGTGGTCAAATAAGCAGTGAGAACATGAGAATTAGCATAAGGTCTAGTAACATAAGAAGGGCCAACAATTATGAAATCATACGCTCAAGGTATTGCAACACACAGTTAGAATTGTAATTTTGCAGAAAAGGGGAAATGACCTAAAAAAGAAAGCACCTACTGGCTGTAAGATGATATCAGCAAACGGATGCACATTCACCAAGTTCATAGCAATTCATGACGTTCTCACATCACATGTACCTACTGGCATTTTGTAGTTTTTACTGATCGTATTTGAAAGCTTTGATGAGATCTCTACAACATATCCATGCTGGGAAAGTTATGTTGGGACAATTGGTATTGAACTAGTGAACTCAAGTGCCGTCAGGAAGCAGCAAGGACGAGGTGAAATAGGGAACTGGATACTAAAAAGATTATACAGGTTTGCTACTTCCACAAGGGTACTGCATCCTACACAGCAGTGGAATGTATCAATCTCAGTTTGCTGTCAGAGATGCAAGAAAGCTACAGATCGGCCACATGAGTATTACCTACTAGTGCCTTACGAACTAGCTCAACCTCCCCCGCTAACGCACAAGCAGCCGACTAAAGCCTCCAGTGACAGTCAACGGCCACGAATTCTGGTGCCAATAGTCATGGTTGCAGTTTGCAGATTGCGGCATCGCAGAGGAGGAGGAAGCAGGCAATCCTGCTGCCTACAACATTCTACCATTAGCCCAGCAGACAGCGCCCACGAGGTGTTCGGCCGATGTCCTCAGCGAAGGGCACCCCCGTGCTGCTGCAGCAAGGCGGGAGAGCACTAAGCACGGACGTCCAGAACTACCACAGAGGTCACCCGTTGCTCCGACAAAGGAAGTCTCAAGCGGGACGCGAATCCCTGCATGTCGTCGCCTTCCCCTCGGAGAAAGACCAAGCACGAGCAGAATCGCTTACCTCGCCGGAGGAGGCGACGACGCCCGGGCGGGAGGAGGAGGCGACGCAGCAGGTGACGGCGCCCTTCTTGTGCCCCCGCAGCCGCCTGGGTTTCCGACCCTCCGGCGCCGCCGGCGCCGCCGCCGATGAATCCGTGTCGGACATGGCGTGCAGCGGCGAACCCCAGCGAGGCCGACACGGAGCCGCACGTGAGCCGAGGACCGTTCGATTAAAATCTGACGGTCTCCGCTGCTATCTCGAACCGGAACTCAACTCCGACCCGGAGAAGAAACAGTTCGAGTCCGACACGTAGGCCAACGCGTACAGGGAAAGGCGGAGACCCGCCTATAAATAAATCTGCGGATTTCCAGCGGAAACAACCAAACCGCTCTAATTTTTATCTAAACTAATCAAAATGTTCATGCGTTACAACCAAAAAAAACATAAGAAAATTGAGAAGGGCCTGAGAGTGATTGGACTACTTCTTAAAAGTGCCTTTCGTTCGGGCCAGCAGGAGATGCCCTGATCTATTAATTGAGAGAGAAAAAAAAACAGGCTTTGCTCTTTTTTTTAAATGAAGAAAGAAAGAAGGGTCGAAGTTTAGACCGCTCACAGCAGTTTATCATGAAAGAGGCAATCAAAATGGTAACCTGATCCTGAGTTTCCAGACACATCGCACTTGCGCTTGGGTCGAGGCTGCTACTCGGCCCTCAGACGGATCAAAGAAGAGTGGAGAACCTCTCGCTGGTTTTTGGAATTCGACATGAGAAAGTGTTTTCACACCATCGATCGACATCGAAATTGAGGAAGGGGAGAGTGGTCGGTAGACGATCAAGTGAGACGATGATGTGAAAAGAAAGAGGGTAGTAGTTCCGCGGAAGAGGACAGAGACGACATACATCAGCGGATGGGGCCATTAGCAGAAACGATGCCTCGGTGGAAATTGAGAAGGGGTGAGTTCAAGGGCTTGATTCTAATATGATTTTCGTATGATCATGTCGTACGACCTTGTTTCCGGAACAAGTCGATTGGCACTGTTTGAACGATATATGAAGAGCTCGTCGAGTTCAAACATGTGTATTAGGTATGCTTCAAAACTCTTGGACCCCTTCCATGACTAAATCCTTGCTCCCCCGCTAATGGTAGTGTTGATGGCGCTTGGAAAGAACAGAGGTAGCATGCAGCGGCGGATCAGGTCGTTGGCCGAAATGATGTTCAAATGGAAATTGAGAAGGATTGAGCTCAAGGACTCGATTCTAATATGATTTTTGATCATGTGAAGTTTCCTGGTTTCCGAAACTTATTGATCTGGTTTCGAGTTGTGAAAGACAATAGGTCGACAAATGAATGAAAACATTCCGTAATTTTTAAATAGGTAATAGGAGATAACATAAGATTTTTCTCTTTTGTTTTGCCAGGTTGGATCGATTGATTAATGATTTTTTTTCTTCATGCTTCTAGTGAGCAGTTGAGTTAAAGAGCAGATCTCATGCAGTCAGGCTCAATGCAGCCATCGAATCTTCACGATGACTTATATGTATCGTGTCTTTTGGTGATTATTTGGGCCATGAAGGCTAAGGATACGAAAGGAACAAAAACAAAGAGCATTCAATCCTATTACAAGTTGGTTTGTTTCATGAGTTCTCACAATCGAGAAAGTTGCGCTAGTCCGGCAACTATACGTACCAAAAAAAATTTGAGTACAGAGAAATTGACGCGTGATCTGACGAAGGCTTTCACGTGGAGCGTGTAGGAATCATACGGACGATAACTTACCAAGACGAACCACAGCAAAAACATCTTTAATTTTTATAATTTATTTTTTTTATCTTTACCTACTTAAAAGCATAGTGTTTTTGTCGTCCCACCTCTTTATATTATATTATATACTATTATAAAAATTTTGTACGTAGCTCCTCGAGTCTGAGTCTCGGTCGATTTCATCCATCGCTATGAAGTGCTTTCGTCTTCCGTCAACTTCTCCGAGCCCAACGCACGAACTCCCGTAGTCCCGCTTCCCACGTTAGACGACGCGCAACAACCCTACTCGTGGAGCACGCGTGAATCCTGACCCAAGGAGCCAATCAGTGATAATGATGCCGCTAACATGGCTTGCGCGTCCATCGTCCACGTTAGGGACTAATGTCTAAACAAATAGGCACGAGAAGGGATGAGTTGCGCTGCTCCTCTTCTTCGTCAATGTTGTCCGCATCCATCCTCGTCGAGGGTGTCAGGCTCCACAGCCGATTCTCCTTGGAGCCATTGGCAGGAGCCGACAGGACAGCTGAGGCAGCGCGACCGATCTGTGGGTCCGTGCTGCTCTGTTTGCCGTGTCGTGGAGGGAATAGCAGCAACATGTGGCCGGTTCGAGCGTTTTGACAAAGCGGGCGGTGAAGGCAGTGGTGTTCTGGTTCTAGCAACGGGAGAGGCGCCGCACCACCTATTGCTGGGCCTCATCGCCCAAGACGATGACTGCTGGGGTTCCTTGCCTCGGGTGTCCGCATCCAGCGAGACCGTGCAGACTGCAGTTAGGCGTGCCGTGCCCGTGCGGCTGTGGGCAACGAGAGCCTCACGCAGGCACATGCATTAGTTGTAATTAATTGATCTAGCTTGTTATTGATCACAAGGATGAGATTTAAATAATATACTATTAGATTATATGTCGCTGCACGTAGAACAATCCAATTTCTGAGGGTTAATTTGGTCCTCAAAATCTCCAATGGAGATGTTCCAAAATTTCCTTATGGCATGTCTTAGTTATCAGTGATGGATATAATCATGTTGGTTACAAAATTTTGCTTTGCTCGATATTAGTTAATACCTAATAATAGTCACTGGTTACATAGGGAAAGTTTATATTTTCATAAAACATTGCTCTACTTATATATATAGCTAGATGTAAAGAGAAGGGTGAATTGGAAGCGAAAGTGGGCCCTAATAGTATTATATGACTAAGATAAATAAACCCGTTATGGTTATAAACCTATTATGGTTATGATTTGTAAGGAAGTCTGTTACAACACAAGCATTAAATAAATCATATATGAGCGTCCGTCTTACATAGCAATAGAAGCTTTAATCTGGTGACTGAAATCTTGATCGATTTGGTAGCCTTCTGCTCCACTTGTACTCATAATTTCTCCTTTGGCTCCCTCCATTGTGATGGTTGAGAAATTGTTGAGTTCGACTATGTATTCGTCGGGGCATATGCATAACTAAAATTGTTTTAACCCGTTGCAACGGACGGGCAAATTTGCTAGTATAGTAAAAATAAAGATAGAGATAGAGAGGTGGAACGACAGAAACACTACGGATATTTTAACTAGGTAATAGTAAGGATAAAGATAGAGATAGAGATAGAGAGGTGGGATGACAGAAACACTACGAATATTTTAAATAGGTAAAGAACGACAGAAACACTACATATATTTTAACTAGGTAATAGTAAAGATAAAGATAGAGATAGAGACAGAGAGGTGGGACGACAGAAACACTACGAATATTTTAAATAGGTAAAGATAAAGATTAAGATAAAAATAAAGATAAATGTTCGTGTGTTGCAACGAGTGAAAAGACAATATTAAATACATTATCTATGGAGTTCCAACTTTCTGGGGAAAGTAACACAATCGCAAATTTACATGAACTTGTAAATTTAACACAATTGGCAAATCTACATAAACTTTTAAATTTCAGTGAAATTGTTTGTGTTTGTTACTTTATTCCTGTTTCCTGAAAAGTTAGAGCATCCAAGTGCCTACTTGATAAGCAAAGCAGCATATCTCTTACCTGTCTGCTTCAAAATTCAGCACATGTAGCTTTGGAATTCAGACAGTATCAGCTATAAAAAAATTTGCCTGTCACTAGGTTCATTACTTTTTAGTTTCCAAAAGTTTCTTCAGTGCACCAAATATTCATTCCATATTGAAGCAGACGTGTGGAATGACACGTGGGGAGTGAGAATGACATGTGGGGCTCACATGGGCCCTTCCATTTTTAAAATTGTTTTTGGTGTAATTGACATGTGGGCCCATGGTTTTTATTGTTTTCCAGATCAATTTACCACATAAGCATCATGTCAATGCCACGTGAAATGAAGACCTAGTCAAATGAGCCATGTAGACGTCACGTCAGCCAAAACCGAGAACAATACTACTGAGGGACTTTGTTTGCACTGGTTTTGTTAGTTAGGGGAGGAGTTGTATCTGGTTTTTCGGTTTAAGGAGAAAAATAGATTGGGTGACAAATTGAGGGACTTAAAATAAACTTATTCCACGCGAAGGCACGACCTGATAAGCTGGCGGCTCAGAAGGCCGGAGTGCGGGCGGGGACGGGCTAGAGCAACCATGTCAACGAGTCCAGGTTGGTTCCGGACCCGATCGATCACGCGGCTCGCTATGAACCCCGACAGCTTCCACGCCACGTATGTCAGCACGTCCACCATTTTGGACACGATCAACAGCAACGACTCGACGGTGACGCCTCCGCTGCCACGTGCCAGCACGATCTTCCAGAACAGCGACATGTTCCACTGCAGGACGAGCATCTCGCCGCGCACCTTATCGCGGGGACGACGTCGATGAGGACGATCTCGTCGGCGAGGTCCTGCGTGAGGATGGTCTGCACGATGGCCATGCCCACGTTGCCCTCGCCGATGACCGAGATCTTAGATGAGGCAGCGCCGGGGCAACGTGCCGTAGCCATCGGACAACAGCGTCAAGTGGCGGAAGAATGACGCGCCATCGGCGTCGAAGCCAAGATCAGACAGTCATGACACCTTCTTCATTGATCCTGTAGCTTCTTCTTCTTGCAGCCGCCGCCTCCTCCTCCTCCAAACTCCACTGAAGCTGCCTCCTGCTATCCTCACTTCTACCGCTGATCGTCGCGACAATGAATCTGAGGATGGAGTAGAGTCTCTGGGGACTTCTGAGGTCGTTGGCCCATAGGAGGCATAGGGGTCCTTCAAGTTTCTTATGGGAAGAGCAGGTCGACAATAGCAATGAAACGGCACTGGCGACCAATGCCAATGCTAGTCGACGCCCACGCTAGTGGAAAGAAGGCATAACCGTTGGAGGATAGGAGGTGGATTTGTAAATTTCTATTTTGTTGGTGGTTAGAATATACTCATATCATTGATAATATGAGTGTTGTTACATTGTATAGATGGCCAGTTGGAGAAACTAAAGTTATATGACTGCAAAGCATATTGATGTTCAACAAATTGAGATAGTCTACCAAGGACACAAGGAACATGTTAAAAAGCATAGCATCATTGAAATTGAGACTGTTTGATAACATGGTGTTTGCATTGTTGGTCTTTAACTCCAGTGACATTGATGAATTAAATAAACTTTCAAAATTTATAATTATAAATCTTCCTAAAGTTTTGCCTGCTCTGAAACCTTTTCAATTTTTTTATAATGATTTCTTTATATTGTGTATCTTTACATTGTTCTCATCTAGATGGGCACTTCTTGATAAATGGTTAAGTTTCCGTCAGTAAATTTTGCTGGAAACAATAATTTTCAACCAAGCTACAAATTTATAGTTGGTGTGTGTGTCATTTAAATCAAGTTATTTTTTGGTTTGCAGATTGAAGTTTTTTGTTCAGTACAATTGTAATACAGAACATCACATCTATGTATAACGAGAATATCGATATTTACGGACCTTCGCTTCAGAAGAATTTTACTCATAGAAATGGAAACCATTCAGAGACTCAATGTTCTTCTACATCAGACTTTTTGTCAAGGTCTTTGGTTGGCCTCTGGATGGTCTTTTCTGCTCTTCAACAAGGAATATGTCATGAAAAGTTTCTTATTTCTGTGTTTTCGACTAGGTATATGACATTATTTGAATATTGGTTTGGATTTGGGAATTTCAGTAGATGTACTAGACAATAGAAAATTGCTGGTTCTTAATAAAATTTGCACTATATTTGTACACTTAAATTATTCACACTCGAATTGTTACTAGAACTTATTTAGTGGTCTATTTAGTTTAGTTTAGAATACAGTTATTAGAGTTCAAAATTTTCTAATATAATCATATAACAGAAGTACAAGTTGTGCAATCAAACTTCACTGCATCTCCACCTCTAGAGGTTAGCTTATGGATTAATGGATTCTTTCTGAGATCTTTATGGCCACATCTGTAAGTATGGTTTCAGACCTTGCTACTCTCCTCCATCGTCTTCTATTCTTTCTTTCTATGTTAGTTCTCTTGCTCCGTTTAGGGGGGTTAAGTCTATTGGATCATATCGCTATGCTCCAATTACTGCCAGGGCCGTTCCTGATATATTTACGACGCTAATATATTAAGGAGCCTAGGAAGACCTCCAATTACTGCGAGGGCCGTTCCTGATATATTTACGACGCTAATATATTAAGGAGCCTAGGAAGACCAAAAATTTGGAGCCCTTTTTAATAAATCTCTTATTGAATTGCATTTATTATTATATTTGTAAATTGCATTGTGCCAATGATTTTCATATGATAAAATTTAGAATAGATTATAAATTAATGATATGCAAGTTAGTAGAAAGCTAAAAATTAATTGGATCTATTTTTTTAATGGACGCTACCTAACATGTAGGAAAGACTAAGAGATGAATATTATTTGTTTTGGAGAAACACTTGTTTAGCTTTAAGTAGACAAAGTTGATATAATACTAGAAAATCAGTGCGCCTTTTGGCACACAGTTGTTTTATAGCCCGTACATAATGTAGTAGAAAAATTCTATAATTTTACATGAGTTAGTTTATTTTCCATAAAAAATTATTTTCAAAAATGTTCTTTTAATGGATTTTAGTATTTCCTTTCAAACTGATGAGATGGATCAAAGTAGCATAGTAATGTATATTTGTGAATAATTTTGTTGGGTTGTGGATATGTTGTTTAACTTTGACAAATGATTATATATGCTATTAGGGAGAAAAAGATATTCCTATAACTTTTTCATAAAATTGCAGCGAATTCATAAAACCTGAAAGTTTTGCAAATAAATCCTCATAATTTATAGTATTAATGGAGGATGAATTTTAAAAATAATTCCGAAGCTTACAATGTTTGATCGAATCATTTATGTTATTTCTGTCATTTATTTTTTTTCTAATTTCTGTTTTTATGAGTATTTTATAGACATACGGATATCGATGTAGATAGTGTACTTGCTTCAATGTATGGCTTCAATATACTAGAGCGGTGTCGCGCGCTACACTGCGCGGTTGCTAAGGTACGCGTGTTATCTGATACATACTGATGCAGTATATGGAAAGCGTCTTATTTAGCTGGCTGTTTCAGATGGTGGAGAAATAAATATTGTATTTTAAGTTGTTATTATGGGCTGATCGTGCTATGCCATACAACAGCTATGGGCTTTTCTTTTTATGTTTGATCTTGGGCTTTTAAAGGTGTGTAGCAGTATGATTAGTGGGCTGGTTTTGGGATTTAGGGTGCATGGCCTTTTTCAACTAAGCACAGTTGTCGTAGGGCAACGTGTCATGCTGGGATTGCATTTGTTTTGCTGGGGCTGCTATATATGTAGTACAACCGGCTGCTTCTCTATCCTAAGTGGATGTGGCGGCGGTGGTGCTGCTTTGCTAGATCTTGTTGCTCTAGGCAGAGGCTACTCAGCTGGTATGGAGGAACCTGTGCAAGGTATGTGTATATGCATATATTGTGGTTAATCTCGTGAATTTAGCTATACCCTGTACTAATTTGTGGTGCTAGTTTTGTTTGGATCTGAAGGAGCTGAGTATGAGGGTCTTGTTTTTGAGATGTGTGATTTTTTTTAGTTAACTCTTTTTTTGCGGGGAATATTTTTCAGTTGACTTGTGTTGATCTGGAAGTCTATAGCACGGGCAATAGTATTTTACAATCTGTAAGGGGTAGGTTACTAATTGAACATGGAGTTCAATCACTTGGCATCTCTGTAGAATCGGGCATGGTATTTTTTTTAAAAAATACAAATAGTGCATGTGTTAGAGATTTGTATAGCCGTTACTTCATCTGGTGATTTGGTACAAAAATGTTGGTTATATATACATGGATGGATATAGGAAGTTTTGGGAATAAGGGGAAGGGAAAGGGGATGGTTTTATGATGTCGCTATGCTTAGTGACCTTGTTTTTGTTATGGTCTTACAGAACAACGCCGCTTCGTGCACATCAGGTCAAAAGTGTTACTTTCTGAGATCCTGAGAGGCATAGGTGCAAATGAGGCACAATACAACTGTTGTGCTGTCACTGATGGCTATCTTGGGTTCGCTGAGGCATCTGTTTATGGTGCAAGAGCAGGTGCAGAGCCAGTTCTTCTTCGTGCACAGGGTATCCCAGCTATAAGACCATGCGATGAGGAAGAAAGTGTCGCATATGCATTAATTTCTGTTATCAAGAAAGAATGTAGAGTGAAGGTCACTGATACAAACTGGTTTGATATGAATCGCTATCATGGTGACACGGAGTGACTGAAGAGAGCTCTTGGGAGAGTTAGGAAGAGACGCAATACTCTTGCAAAGAAGGCACGCTTTCTAGAAATCGGTTGGGATAGAGCTTTAGATTCGTTGGCCTCTGTCAACCAAATATGTGATGATATATGTTCTTCTGGTCTAGGAGGCACTGATGCTGATGCTCTTAATCATCGTGAGGTTGGAGTATTATATGATGTGCATCGTCTTGGTGAATATGCTCAATCTTATATGGATGAGGGGTTGGCTAATCTTAGCTCTATTGTTGCTAGATGTATATAAGGACATCTGTTGTGACTGATCTTATCAATAGTGTCTTATTGTTAGGGATCCTGTAGCTGATTCTAATAAGTGTCTGTCATATAGCAATTGTTGCATATAGCTAGGTGACGGAGCTTGAAACTCCTCACCGGGAGACCGCGCAGGTCCCCCTTTACCGGTTCGGCCGGGGGCGCAAGGCGAAATTCTTAGCCCCTGATCTGTGGGATCTCAGCGAGAAAAACGCGTGGACGCAGGCGATTTAGACAGGTTCGGGCCGCTAAGAAGCGTAATACCCTACTCCTGTGTTCTGGTAGATCTGAGAGTATGACGGAATCCAGAGAGAGTCCAGAGAGTCCCCGGAGAGTCTTCAGCCAGCCCCCCTTTTTTTAGGCCTGGGCCTCCTTTTATATGGCAAGGGGCTACTACATAGGCCACGAGCTGCCTAAGAAAAGAAAACATTCTTTTACATTTAGGGCTATCCTATCGCCGGAAGCAGCCTCTGACAGACGTCGCAGCACGCCTTCGCTCGGTCAGTCGACCCTTCCAGGGGACGCCCGTTTCAACCTTCATTAAATGGCGGACGACATCTGCATCTCGCCTGCGTCGGAATCGGGAAAGCATCTGACCGGAGCTGACATGCCAACTCCGGGAGTTGGCATACCAACTCCGACTAAGAGACGAGAGACTGAGGGCTCTCATCATTCTGATGAGACGGGGCATGGCATGCAGCAGGCCGCCTGGCGCGCGCGGCGCACAAGCATCCTGGCACCACCTAACCCGCGATCTGACTGGTCTACGACCGGTCACTCACCGTGACCGGTCACGGACCGGATATGCGCGCGCCACGCCGCATTAAATGCGGCGCAGTGCGCCCATCTAGACCGCCATAAATGTGGTTAGATGGGCTTCGTCGAGCTCACCTAACCTGCGCTCGTGGCACCAAAGCCACAGGGGGTCGGGGCGCCCCAGGCCTCGGGGCAGAAATGGGAGCGGCCCGACCCCGGGGGAAACCGGGAGGGCAGCCGCCACGTCACCCTCGGGCCCGACCCCCCTGGGGGAATGGGCCACGTGGATCCCTGTGGCCGCCCTTCCCTTTGGTCTCGATACCCCCGGTCCCATGTCACCGACAGTAGCCCCCGGCGTCACGCCTGGGGTGGCCACACTCGGGGGGGGGGGGCACCCAGGCTTGACGCCACCCCTCGGTTCTGGTGACAGGTAGGATCGGCCCCCAAAGGCGAGCAGGACTCCTACGGTCGTGAGCCGCGCATATCGGCGAAGAATGCCAGTCGACATTAATGAGCGGTCTCCTTGTAACCACAACATTACTCGAGGCAGCGCGCGGATCGGGACACGTCGGTCCACTTCGCCTGGGGACGTAATGATTGGTGCTTTTCGTGGTAACGGAGCGCGATTAACGCGCGCACGATCTGCCCCTTCTCAACCGCCACGGTCGCACGACTGACGCGCGCGCCGTAAGCGGGCGAGTGGGGTTAGTGGAGGCGTGGGCGCGAGAAACGAGGGGGCAAGGAGATGGGCGCGGGAAACGAGGAGCCGAGCGCGGCGGAGGCAAGGGCATAAAGGGCGCCGAGGAAGGAATTCGTTCCCTTCCTCTCGCCACTTTTTCCTTGCCTTTGCCATTCGTGCTCTAGCCCTCTTGTTTCTCTCGCCTTCCTCTCGCCACGTGCTCTCGTCCTCAAGCTCCCCCTCCGCCGGTGCCATGACACGGAACTCCGCGCCGCTTGACGGCAGCGTGCTGCCGCCTTCCCGCATCACCAGCGAGAGGCAGGCTGGGCTACCGCTCCGGTTCATGCCGAAATCTGCCACCCGGGAGGTGGTTGCGCTGGGCGAGGGACGCCCGGCGCCGCACTACCCGGAGCGGTCCGTCTTCTTCCTCTTCTTCGCCATGGCGGGCTTGACCCCGCCGTTCTCCACATTCTTCATGGACGTTCTGGAGTTCTACGGCCTCCAGATGGCGCACCTCACCCCCAACGCGGTGATGACGCAGGCCATCTTCGCACACCTGTGCGAGATGTTTATTGGGGTGCGCCCATCCCTTCGGCTGTTTCAGTGGTTCTTCACCGTGCAGCCGGTATCGCCGCCGACGGTGGTCGGTGGCTGCTACTTCCAGCTGCGGGGGCAGGTGTTGAACCGCTACATCCCGTGCGTCCTTCGCAAGAAGTGGGACGACTGAAAGAGCGACTGGTTCTACACCCCCCTCCCCGACGAAGCGCGTCTCCGACTCCCGAGCCAGCCCCCAGCGCAGGCGCCAAGCTGGCGGGCGACGGTGGATCTGGGGGACGGCTACGACGCCGTCTTGGACCGCCTGGCGGGCCTGCGAGCCCAGGGGCTCACGGGGGCCATGGTGTTCGGCGATTACCTCCTCCGCCGGATCGCGCCGCTCCGGCGACGCGCCCGGGGCGCCTAGGAGTACGCCGGGACCGAGGACCTCCTGAGAACCCACCAGGGGCATAAGTCGGATTGGGACCCCGAGGACTTCAGGATGGTGGTCCAACGGGTGCTAAACCTTAGCTCCGTGGAGTCATCCCTTATCCCTCGGGGGATCCTCCCCCTCTGCAGCGACCCAGAGCGCGCCAACATCCTGGCCATCATGCAGGTGGTCGGGGCGTCGGGGGGCCGGGCCCCCTGAGGCCATGATGGCGCGGGCGGCAGCCGCAGAGGGGACCAATCTACCCTCGGAGGGGGCCATGCTTCCGGGCCCCGCGGCGGGGGTTCGGGGGGTAGCCGCCCTGCCGACGCCAAGGGGAAGAGGAAGCTAGAGGCGACCCCTCCTCCATCTCCTCCCCGAGGGGGCGGGGCGGAGCACGTCAGCGGTAGGCGCCCGGAGGACGCCGCACCGACGCCCCAGCCCGAGGGGGAGCGGAAGAAGAAGTGGCTCCGCAAGATGGGGGAGACCGAGCCGTGCAGGGGGAGCCTCATCACGCCCCCAAAGTGGTCGTTCAGCCGGCCACCCCGCAGGTTCGACCTCTTACCCAAAGCGGCCACACTCTCATTCCCTAACCCCCGGGCTTATTTTTACTTACCTCTTTCTGTTTCACATTTTTCTTCTGCCTCAGCGAGATCCCGTCCCGCCCCACGCGTCACTCCAAGGCCGGCCGGTCCGCGGGCAACGAGGCCGGGAAGGCGGCGACCGCAGAGGCTCAGAGGTGGGAGGCTGACCTGCAGGAGGCCACAGGCCGCCTACGGGTAGCTCAAGAGGCTGTTCGGGAGGCGGCCCGAGTCCGCCAGGCCGAGGAGGCTGCTCGAGAGGCGGCTAGGATCCGCCGGGCCGAGGAGGCTGCCCGGGAGGCAGAGGTGGCGCGCGCGCTCGAGGCACCGGCGGCTGAGCCTGCCACCCAGGTCCCCGACCCGATCGCGCCGGAGGCGGAGGCCGCCACCGAGGTGGCCCGTGATGACGCTGAGAGGGCGCACCCTGGGCCCGACGCCTCAGGCGGTGCTGCGGGCGAGCTGGCCTCGGGAAAGGCCCCCGAGGCCAACACACCGACCGGCGAGCCGAGCCGGGCTTCACCACCACAGGGGCGGCCTTCCCCCTTTTCCCCCGCCACCCCGCTAATCGCGGAGCCCCTCCTGCAGGCCTTGGCTACGGCCAACAGCACGGTGCTGGACGGGCTAAGCGCCCAAATACAGGCTCTGCAGGCGGAGCGGGCAGAAATCGACGCGGCGTGGGCGCGCGTCGAGGAGGGACGGCGCTCCGTGTAGGCCATGGTGGACGCCGGCCGTAAGGCGCACAGCTTGCACACCTCGCAGCTCAAGGCTCGTTGCAGGACCCTGGCGGGAATCGCCCGGGAAGTGGAGGAGGAGCGGGAGACAGCCCTCATCGCCACCGCCGTGCTCGACGGGGCGCGGGACGACCTCCGCCTCCAATACGGGAGCCGGATGGCGGAGCTGGAGGAGAAGCTCGACGCCACCCGCGGAATTCTCGACGCCGCCGCCGCTCGGGAGCGGCGGGCGGCGGAGATCGAGGCGGTGATCCGCCAGCGCGAGGAGGCCCTAGAGGCCCGTACCATAGCGCTAGAGGAGTGTGTAGGATCGAAACAGAGTAATCCAACCTACTAGAGGGGGGGGGGTGAATGGTAGGGAAGACTAAAAACCAAAACTTTAACCAAATCAAAAATTACCTCTAAAATCCAACGAAACCAATATAGAAAAACAAAATCAATCTCAAGAACAAGATCGTACTACCGCTGTCAAAGTACTGCCGGTCACACCGCTGTGTAGCCGCCGGTCAGACCGCCCCTCCTGGCCAGTCAGACCGCCGCCACACTCCTGCCAGTCAGACCGCACGAACTCCTTCGGTCAGACAGTCGGGATCCAGAAAACACCGGTAGATGACAAACTCGAAGATATAAATTGTAACTCTCAACTTTATTGCATCTAAAAGTGTTTACAAAGTGCAACAACAGAACTCCTCATCAAAATCTCGACCTTACTCGAAACCCTAGCTATTCTCTCAACTTATGAACCACACAATCAATTCTACTAGGAGACACACCCTCCCTCTCTATTTATACACGAAGTAGGCTGTACAAAATCCACGAATCTCTCACGAATTAGGACTCCCAACCACGTGGGAAACCTTCTCTTGCAAGCTTCAAACTCATCTCTTTCCTTATCTCCATCCATCTTCCCGAATTTGGACTCCCTTCCAAATTCAACTCCTCTTTCCATACGTACACGTTTCCTATCGCATACCATATGAATTCTCTATCTTTCACGTGCATTATCCTCTAGCCTTTTAGTATCCCACGTGATCTCTTGATCCCTGGACGTCCACTTCTCCCAAGTCGTCTCCGATCCATCACCGGCAACACTATCCCGAGGCCTTAAGCAATACCTGCACACATACGATAAAGAAACCATATTCCGAGCACAAGTTCGTCCAAACTTGACTCACATTAGTATAACAACAGTAACCATACGCATAGAAACCATTTAGAAGTCAAATCCACGAAGAAACAATCCGTAACCAAAAAGATAAACCAAAACCGAAAGCGAACAGGTAACCTCCCGGTCAGACCACGGGCCGGCCGGTCTGACCGCGCGCATACCTGCGGTCTGACCGGCCGTGCCTGGTCGGTCTGACCATCAGGTCAAATCCGCACATCTCTTCACAAAATCACATGAAATACCAATATTACACACACAAAATGTCGCAAGCCACCAATGTTTCATCACATAAAATGATAATCAAACACATTTGATTCTACAATCTCCCCCTTGATGAAACCATTGGCAAACCCAACAAAATCAATTGGTTTATGTTGTTTTGGGAAGCAACCCAAAAAACATTACAAATGCCAGAAGATTTTCAAAGAAAAATCTCTCACTTTTGAAAAGAAAGAAAATCCTTTGAATATGATAATGATGCACAATGTTGTTACCTTGTTACCTAGTTCTCCCCCTTTTGACAATGAGTTCATCAATGTATCGTGAGCATGGAAGAGCGTTGCATTATACCAAAAGTAATTCAAGTACATATATAGCAATAACAAGGTAGAAAAAGTGACTAGCTAATTAACAAACATGCACTAGAGTAAAAACATGAACCTTAAAGATTATAATTAAGATCAAGTCAACATTAATGATTCATGATTTCAACGATTTAAAATGCAACATAGTCACAAGTTCAAAGATCGAAAGAAAAACCCAAATATATAGACCTATAGCGCTAATACTCTTTCTCAAATTAATTTCCTTCTCCAAAAATAACCAAGAGAACCGTATGCTTTTTATTTTTGAACTTTTTAACTATTGCGGGTACGTCCTTGTCGTCAAGACAGTTTCCAAGGATTCGGCACCCTTTTTTTTTATTTCACTGCGAATACGTCCTTGTCGTCAAGACTGTTTCCAAGGATTCGGTATTCTTTTTTTCGTTTTTTATAAAAAGCATGTATGTACTCTTGCAGTGATTGGAACAAAAGGATTATCATGAGGAATAACAAGCCATAAGATATATATACAAGCATTAATCAGTCAACCTAAGCACTTGCTTTAATATTGCATATTTCATTAATTCATGTAAAAGAATTATGTGTCATGTATCATATCACTTAAAAACAATATTCAAAGCTCATATAATTACTAAAATGCTCACAAGCTAATATAGTAATCAAATTATCTAACAAGTATTGCTAGCAAGCACTAGAATATACTTAAGATATAAAACAAAGCTCATCCATCTTTTTCTTTTTCTTTTTTCATTTTTTTTATAAATATATTTTTTTAACACCATGCATGAATTAAAATATGAATGCAAAATAAAAGAAGAAAGAAAATATGCATACAACAAAGAGCCAACAACTCTCCCCCTCAAATGATGCCAAAAGGATGAATAACTCCCAATTCTCCCCTTAGAAAAGCAAAGCGAGAAGAATCCAATGGTTTAGTGAAAATATCTGCAAGTTGCAACTTTGTATCCACAAATTTCAATTCCACATTTCCCTTCTCAACATGATCCCTCAAAAAGTGAAAACGAATATCAATGTGCTTAGTGCGTGAGTGTTGAATAGGATTCTTAGCAATATTTATAGCACTAGTATTATCACAAAAGAGAGGAACTTTATCAAAAGCAATATTATAATCTCTCAAAGTTGAAATAAGCCAAAGAATCTGGGAACAACAACTAGCAGCAGCAACATACTCAGACTCAGCCGCTGATTGAGCAACATTTGATTGTTTTCGAGAAGACCATGTAATCAAAGAAGTACCAAGAAAATGACATGTACCACTAGTACTCTTTCTATCAATTCTACAACCTCCAAAATCCGCATCCGAATAACCACTCAAGCATATAGATGAAGAGGTAGAATACCAAATTTCAAATTCAAGAGTGCGTCTCAAATACCTCATGATGCGTTTCACAGCTTGTCGATGCGAAGCCCTTGGAGAAGCTTGAAATCGAGCACATAAACACACAGCAAATTGTATGTCCGGTCTCGAAGCGGTGAGGTAGAGCAATGATCCAATCATACTCCTGTATTCCTTTTGATTTACAGCTTCACCATCTTCATCAGGAACCAAAACAGTAGAAGTTCCTATCGGCGTAGTCAAAGGCTTGCAATCGTCCATCTTGAAGCGTCGTAGAAGATCCTTGGTGTACTTTGTTTGATGAACAAACGTACCTTGAGGTGTTTGCTTAATTTGCAATCCCAAAAAGTAAGTCAATTCTCCCATTATGCTCATCTCAAATTTCCTGCGCATAGTGTCAGCAAACTCCACAACCAAAGCGTGAGATTAACAACCAAAGATGATATCATCCACATAAATCTGAACAAACAGTTGATCATCACCATGCTTGAGAACAAACAGAGTTTTATTAATTTTTCCCATTGTAAAACCTTTTGCAAGTAAAAAGTTTTTAAGCCTATCATACCATGCTCTAGGTGCTTGTTTCAAACCATACAAAGCTTTTGACAAACGAAAAACATGGTTGGGAAAAACAGGATTTTCAAAACCTGGTGGTTGTTTAACATAAACTTTCTCCTGAATATAGCCATTAAGAAAAGCACATTTAACATCCATTTGAAACAATTTAAAACCTTTTGAGGCAGCAAAAGCCAACAAATGTCTAATTGCCTCAATCCTAGCAACAGGAGCAAAAGTTTCATCATAATCCAACCCTTCCATTTGAGTAAAACCCTGTGCAACAAGTCTAGCTTTGTTCCTAACAATTAAACCATCCTCATTTTGTTTATTTTTGAAAACCCACTTAGTTCCAATAATATTTTGATCAACAGGAGGTTCAACTAAAAACCAGACTTTATTTCTTTCAAAATTCTCAAGTTCTTCATGCATAGCGTTAATCCACGATTCATCAGTTAGAGCATGAGTAACATCTTTGGGTTCAAAATTAGCCGTAAAAGCAGAATTTGCATGAAAATCACGATTCGTTACCTTTGATCTTGTAGTACGTTCTCCCAAATTACCTATTATTTGTTCCAGAGGATGTAGTCGTTGAATACGAAGTGGAGCACTCAAATCTGATGATTGTTCATTTTCTGTAGTTGGTTCTAACGAAGTTGAAGCTTCTGGAGGTCTATTAGCATCTGTACCCAAAGCTCCCGAAGAATCGCCATCCCGCCGGTCTGACCGCTCCTCTGCCTCCGGTCTGACCGACGGCATACCACCGGTCTAACCGGCCGCAGACCCGGTCTGACCGGCCGACGCCTCGTCGTCCTCGTCATCGCTTTCCTCCACAAAAATATCCTCCCCCTGAACCTGTGATAGAGTACCTGAAATTTTGGGTCTAGTACCTGGACTAGCCTCATCAAAAGTGACTTCACAAGTCTCAACAATTTTATTAGTCTTTAAAACAAGTACACGGTAACCTCGTGAATGCGCAGAATATCCCAACATAAGACCATCAAGAGAGCGAGATTCAAATTTGTCCAAATTTCCAGATTTGAGCACAAAACATTTACACCCAAAAACACGCAAGTGGGAAATCTTCGGTGTGTGTCCAAAGCGAAGCTCATAAGAAGTTTTTCCAAGTTTAGATCTTTAGAAAATACGATTGGAAATATAACAAGCAGTGTTAACAGCTTCAGCCCAATATTTTCTAGGAGTAGAATATTCATCAAGCAGTGTCCTAGCCATCTCAACCAAAGAACGATTTTTCCTTTCAACAACACCGTTTTGCTGAGGAACACGAGGAGATGAAAATTGATGTTCAAGACCTTTTTCATCACAAAACCTTTCAAAAGTAGCGTTTTTAAACTCACCACCACTATCACTTCGAATAGTTCTCAATGAGTTTGAAAATTCAAGAGTGTTAACAACGAATTTTCGTAATCGACCCGGAGAAGGAGGAGGAAATCGAAGCAGAGACAAAGGGCTAAGTTGAAGTCGAACGAAGTCTCGTATCGGACATGGTCAGTGTATCGGACTCAATGAGGCGCTGGCAGGAAGGCTGTATCGGCCGATTCGGATTTGTATGGTTATTGGCCGATAGAGGTTGGAAGTTGACAAAGCCAGCCAGCGTGGGCTTGGTTTGGGCTCAGGATAAGCTTCAAGGAAGTTGCCAAATAGAGATAAGACTCGATTTTAGGCAATTGTATCTTGTAAATCAAGTAGGTTTAGATCTAATCTGTGACAAAAGTCTGCCGCAAAGACTTGTTGTTTGTTAGAGATAAGATCGTGTCCTACATGGACCCTGTTGTAATCTCGGGTATAAATATCCCGATAGTCTGTACATAGAGACTCTCTCACAATCCAATACAACAAACCAGTTCAATCTACTTCGGCGCATCGCCAACCCTCGCAAGAGGTTGACCTTGACGAGTTCTTGCCTTCCCGGAGCAAAGGTAAGAACTCGTTCCCGACGATCGGCATCGTCGGGGCTAGCGTGTCGCTTTAGGCATGTTAAGCCTCGATGATGTGATCGTCATCTATCATATTTTGGGTAATCTTGACAGGCGTCTTAATTATGCTTCGCCGGCGATCTATTCGTTTTAGGGTTTATTGCCGACGACGGCTTAATTATTATGCTTGGTTAGATTGTTCAATGCATCTACCATCCCCAAAAGCAATCGACGGCTTGATTTTCTTTGTGTTAAGTTTTGATTCACACTTTGAGTTGCTATCGACCTTAGTCCTATTTTGAGATCTAACACAAAGCCTATTTTCGGTTGTAATTAAGGATATAACTGGGGTTTTAGCCAGTTTTATCTGATACACGTGTTTATTATAATGTTTTCATGTGTATCTGTCATCTACATAAACGGATTGATTAATAGGAATGCATCTATTATGGATAATTCTCTAGGGTTTATCTGTGATTGATATGTTTATATTGGTTGATTGGTTCATGTAGATTTGCACTAGAGTATTAGCTAGTGTAGTTATCTTTATTGTTCTTATCGGCCGATGCCATTAATCGACAGCAACATGTTGATGAAGGCCGATAAGATCTATGCTTTAATCCTGTTTATCATGAGTAAGCCGATATAGCTTTGCCCTATCGGCTGGGCTATGACAATGTGTCATCGGCCTGTTGGCCGATCGGCCGTTGTTTTTTGACATGGTTTACTTGTTTCTTGTTGATTGAAGATCAAATCAACTGGCACGCTCTGCACACGATTAGGCAAGCCATTTGGACTTGCACTGGAGTTAAGCAGATCTCCCAGGCCGCCGTGGTAACGCGGAACCCGTTTGGTTGCAAGGCGGGTCGAAATTCTGCGCCAACAAAGAGCCAAACGAAGATATAAACTTTTAAAGTGTTCAAAAGCTTCATCTTTAGTTGCCATAAAATAAACCCAAGAATATCGAGAAAAATCGTCAACAATAACCAAAACATACCACTTTCCTCCAACGGATTGCACTCTAGCTGGACCAACAGTGTCCATATGTAAGAGCTGTCCTGGTGCATCCGTCATCACAGAAAATATAGGAGTATGTGAAGAAGCAATCATCTTAGCATAACGACATGGAGAACAAACCAAATCATGATCTTTCTTAAGCTTAGGCAAACCACGAACAAGTTCAGAACCACTAATCCTAGTGACATGATCAAAGCCAACATGACCAAGTCTACGATGCCAAAACATCACATCTTTTGAAAATTTTGCAACAAGACATGTAACTTCTGATGAAACGCTATTTTCAAAATCAGCTTTAAAAACTCTTCCATAACGAGAAACTTTAAGCACAACATCACCAAATGAATGAAAAACTTTACTTCCACTTTTCTTAAATAAAACATCAAAGTCTTCATCCACAATTTGAGAAATGGAGAGCAAGTTGTACTTCAAATTTTCAACCAAAGCGACATCATTCAATGTAAACTTATCACTTACCTTGATAGATCCAGTTGCAGTGATTGTGCTAGGAGAAGCATCGCCGAAGATGATTGAATCCTTCCTTGATGCCTTCGTGAGGGAGGAGAACCAACTTTTATCACCGGTCATGTGTCGCGAACAACCGGAATCAACGATCCACACGTTCTCCCTCCTCGCCAAAAGTGCCTACACACAAGCAGATGCCGAAGCCTCAGTACTGGGGTTAGATAATAAAAATTTAGGAATCCAGTGCTGAGACACACGACCAGAACCAACAGGAACATAACCAGTAGAAAATTCAACATGTTTCCTGTTAGAAAAGTTTGCCCGAAGCCGGTCTGACCGCCTCTGTACCTGCGGTCTGACCGACAGCTTCCCACCGGTCTGACCGGTGGTACAGCTCCGGTCTGACCGCCGGTCCATCTGTGGTCTGACCGCCTGCCTCGAGAAAAAAACTAATTTTTGCCACCTTTGTTTTGCAAAAGCTATCTCCCGTACCTTTTTCTGTTTCCTAGCGAGTCTAAAACAGAACCCAGCAATATGTCCATATTTACCACAAAAAGAACAGATATACTTTTCACGATGAGTTGATGCACAAGTTGAGACAACAGGCTTAGCATTAACAGTATTTTTAGTACTAACAACAGATTTAGCATTAAACACAGATTTAGTACTAGCAACAGGTTTTGTAGAACAAGAAGCACTCAAAGAAGTCATAATGCCAACAGACTTAAAAACAGGAGGTTTGGAATCAGGTTTAGTCAAAATTTCACTTTTCTCAGTTATGCTCAAAACAACAGGAGGATGTCTAGAAAAGTGACTATAAGGGTCAAAACCTAAACCACGATTGTTTGTGCTAACCTTTGATTGATCCAAAATCATGTTGAGGTTTTTTTTACCATTGGAAAAACGTTGCAAGGAACTTTTTATGTAAGAAACCTCTTGAGTCAAAGTAGCACAATTTTTACAAGCATCCAAAAGACCTTTGTTTTTTCTACATGTTTGACAAGAAAACACTTCATCTTGCTTAACTATTTCTTCCATATGCTTAACCCAAGCTAAAGCATTTTTTAGTTTCAAATCACTAGCAAGACATGTTGAGCAAGGTTTTGCACTAGATTGTTTTAACCTTTTAGAGCTAATCACATTAAATATAGAGCTAGCAAACAAAGCAACTTGACATTTATTCAAAGCTCTTTTAGTTAAAAACAACTCATCAATCAATCTAGTATTCATGGCAAAGCTAAGAGCAAGACAAGATTCAAGTTTTTTAGATTTCTTAATTTCAACATCAAGTTTTTTGTAATTAGACCAATTGACTTCTCTAACAACATTAACTTCAGCAAATAAAACCTCACAAGACTTGCATTCATCATCATCAGAAACAAGAGATTTTAATCTACTGTTTTCAGCATTTAGAGAATCAATAACTACTTCATGTTGATTAATCTTCTTTTCAAATTTAGAAATCTTGTAACCAAGTCTAGCAATTACTTCTTGAAGGTATTCAACACTAGGAGCGTTTATTACCTCATTCTCTTCATCAGAGTCTGCAATATTCTTTGCCATGAGACAAACTCCAGCGATGCTTTTTCCTTTGTCGTCCTCATCATCATCTGAATACTCGACGTCGCTGGATCCTTGCACGGCTGCAAAAGCTTCATCCAAGGCCTTCTGGTAGTACTTCCTCATCTTCATGTTCTTTGCCTGTTTCTTGTTCTTCTTGGCGTCCTTGGATCCATCTTGAGCCTTTGGTTCCTCCTGTGTACCCTTTCCAGCCTTGGGACACTGAGAGCGGATGTGTCCTGGTTGTCCACACCCGAAACACCGGATTGGTCCTCCTCTTCTCCTGAACCTAGCATTATTCACAACTCGAGAGATTCTATTAGCAAGCGATACCAAGTCCTCCTCACTGATTTCCTCCAGTTGATCATCGGACATGGCAGAGAAAGAAGTAAACATCGACTGTGAAGTAGAATCAGAAGAAGATGCAGAAGAAGACACCAAAGCAGAAAATTTCGAATCAGTCCTCTTAGAAAGAATGTCCATCTCATAAGTTTTCAATTTAGTATAAAGAACATCCAAAGTTAAAGTGTTCATATCAACAGATTCCTGAATTGAAGTAACCTTAACATCCCAAACCTTCATATCAAGACCGTTCATAAAGTGACAAGCAATCTCAGACTGAGAATAATTAACATCATAAGAAGTATCAGCAGATCTAAGATTACTCAAAATTTTGTTAAAACGACCCAGATAATCATCTAAAGACTCTCCATGTGTCATCTCAAATTTGATATACTCCTTTTTGAAAATATCTTTTCGCAACTCTTTTATGTTTGAAGATCCAGTGTGAAAATCATTCAAAGCCTTCCAAATCTCATTAGCAGAAGCAAGATGCAAAACACGATCAAAGTCGGAGCGAGAAATTGCATTAAGAATAATATTGCGAGCTTTGCAATTATTTTCAAAATCTAACTTGAGAGCAGGAGTATCAATACGAGCAGGAATTTCATAAGGTTGTGCAACTTTTAGCCAAGTGTCATATCCTTGAGATGTTATATATGATTCCATCTTTTTCTTCCAATAATCAAAGTCGGTTCCATTGAAAATATGAGGTTTGTTTGAAAACTTTTCAGCCATATCAAATAGATCAGAAAAACAACAAAGATCTAATCAAGAACGAGGCTCTGATACCACTTGTAGGATCGAAACAGAGTAATCCAACCTACCAGAGGGGAGGGTGAATGGTAGGGAAGACCAAAAACCAAAACTTTAACCAAATCACAAATTACCTCTAAAATCCAACGAAACCAATCTAGAAAAATAAAATCAATCTCAAGAACAAGATCGTACTACCGATGTCAAAGTACTGCCGGTCACACCGCTGTGTAGCCGCCGGTCAGATCGCCCCTCCTGGCCGGTCAGACCGCCGCCTTGCCTCCGGTTAGACCACCGCCACACTCCCGCCAGTCAGTGGGCTGTACAAAATCCACGAATCTCTCATGAATTAGGACTCCCAACCACGTGGGAAACCTTCTCTTGCAAGCTTCAAACTCATCTCTTTCCTTATCTCCATCCATCTTCCCGAATTCGGACTCCCTTCCAAATTCAACTCCTCTTTCCATACGTACACGTTTTCTATCGCATACCATATGAATTTTCTATCTTCCACGTGCATTATCCTCTAGCCTTTTAGTATCCCACGTGATCTCTTGATCCCTAGACATCCACTTCTCCCAAGTCGACTCCGATCCATCACCGGCAACACTATCCCGAGGCCTTAAGCAATACCTGCACACATACGATAAAGAAACCATATTCCAAGCACAAGTTCGTCCAAACTTGACTCACATTAGTATAACAACAGTAACCATATGCATAAAAATCATCTAGAAGTCAAATCCACGAAGAAACAATCCGTAACCGAAAAGATAAATCGAAACCGAAAGCGAACAGGTAACATCCTGGTCAGACTGCGGGCCGGCCGGTCTGACCGGCCGTGCCTGGTCGGTCTGACCATCAGGTCAAATCCGCACATCTCTTCACAAAATCACATGAAATACCAATATTACACACACAAAATGTCGCAAGCCACCAATGTTTCATCACATAAAATGATAATCAAACACATTTGATTCTACAGAGCGCACCGCCACGCTCGGGGGACGGGCCTTGCGTTTGCTCGTGCAAGAGGCCGCCGTGCGCCGGCGGGCCGATGCCCTTGACCACCGCGCCCGAGAGCTGGAGGTGCTAGAGGAGCGCGCCCGCGCCCTGGACGTGAAGGAGGAGGCGCTGGCGGCACGCGAGGCCGCCGCCGCTACACGGGAGTCCGCGCTCCGCCTCCGCGAAGACACGCTCGCCGAGCGGGGGCGAGCCCTCGAGGAGGCCGAGGCCACGGCGCAGCGGCTGGCGGACAGCCTGTTCCTCTGCGAGGCGGCGCGGGAGGAGCAGGCGCGCCGTAATCTGGAAAGCGCCCGCGCCAAGAGGGACGCGCTGAACCAGCGGGCCACCGAACTCGAGGCGCGGGCATGGGAGCTGGACGCGCGGGCGCGCAGCGGCGGGGCAGCTGCAGGCCACGGCGATCTGGCCGCCCGCCTCATAGCCGCCGAGGACACATCGCCAAGCTGCAGGGCGCCCTGGACTCGTCCGCCGGGGAGGTTGAGGCCCTCTGGCTGTCGAACGAGGTGGGGGCCGGCATGCTCGGGACACCGTCTCCCGCTTTGACCGCGCCGGGCGTCAGGCGGGCATCTGGAGCGGTCGGTACGCAAAGTACGCCGCCAAGCAGGGGGGCCTAGCCCAGCGTCGCTCGGAGATGGCCGGGGACCTAGAAAGGCTCCCGGAGGAGATCGAGGAGACAGTTAAGTCTTCCTCAAGGGACCTTGCCCGGGGGGCGGTGGAGCTCGTGCTGGCGAGCTACCAAGCCCGGGACCCCGACTTCTCCCCGTGGACGGCGCTGGAAGAATTCCCCGCCCGGAACCGAGGCCAACGCGCGCGCCCAAGTCCGGGATGCCGCCGATCAAATCGTCCCCGGGAGGCCCCTCGGCTCGTCTTCGCCCTCGACTCCGACGAGGAGGCCGGGGGACGCCGGCCACTCGATACGGACCCTCCCACATTGGTGAGAGTTTGCTCAGTCCAGCACGCGTTTGGACGCTGCGTAGGACGAGATCGTCGACGCAGAGTGATCGGGCCCGGACATGGCGCTGATGGTAGCGCCGCAGGCTTTGCTGGTAGCGCGCGGCTCAGAGGGCCGCGCGCCGCCTTCGCTCTTCCAGGTAGTCGAGGTCGTCTCGGCGAAGCTGATCTTGATCAGCCTCGCAATACATGGTGGCCCGAGGGGACCTCGGGGTGAGCTCGGATAGGAGGACCGCCTCCGTGCTGAAGACGAGGAAGAAGGGCGTTTCCCCTGTCGCTCGGCTTGGGGTGGTTCGGTTCGCCCAGAGCACCGCTGGCAGCTCCCCGATCCACGAATCGCCATGCTTCTTGAGGATGTTGAAGGTCTTGGTTTTGAGGCCCTTGAGGATTTTCGCGTTGGCGTGCTCCACCTGGCCATTGCTTCTGGGGTGGGCGGGTAAGGCGAAATAGAGCTTGATGCCCATGTCTTCGCAGTAGTCGCCGAAAAGCTCACTGGTGAACTGGGTGCCGTTGTCCGTAATCATACGGTTAGGCACCCCGAACCGAGCAGTGATGCCCTTCATGAATTTTAGCGTCGAGTGCTTGTCGATCTTGATGTCCGGATAAGCCTCGGGCCACTTAGTGAACTTGTCGATTGCGACATACAGATCCGGGGCTTTCCTGAAGGGACCCAGGATATCCAGCCCCCAGACAGCAAACAGCCATGAAAGAGGTATGGTCTGCAGGGCCTGAGCCGACTGATGCGTTAGCTTGGCGTGAAACTGGCATGCCCTGCATCGTCGGACTAGGTCCGCTGCGTCGTGGAGCGTCGTCGGCCAATAAAAACCCTGGCAAAAGGCCTTGCCGACCAAGGTGCGCGAGGCGGAGTGGTCTCCGCACTCGCCTTCATGGACATCGACAAGAAGCTCGACGCCCTGTTCCCGAGGAATGCACTTCATGAGGACTCCGTTGGCCCCGCGCCGGTAGAGGGCCCCTTCCACCAGCACGTAGCGCTTGGAGATGCGATTGACGCGTTCACTCCCTTCGCGGTCCTCGGGTAGAGTCTGATCTTTGAGGAACGCCTGGATCTCAGCCATCCAGGCGATCAATCTTGGGGGGCCGGGCTCGGCCCCCCCGGGTCCCGAGGCCTGGACTCCGACGGGCCTCGGGGGCCGCGTAGGCGCATCCGTCTCCCCTAGGGGGTCGGGTCGCGCCGACGGCTAGGCCAGCCTTTCTTCAAAGGCGCCCGGTGGGGTCGGGGCTCACGATGAAGCGAGCCTCGAGAGTTCGTCGGCGACCGCGTTATCCCGTCTGGGCACGTGCCGAAGTTCTAACCCGTCGAAATGGCGCTCCATACGCCGCACCTCGCGAACGTAGGCGTCCATCTGCGGGTCGGAGCACCGGTACTCCTTGGAGACCTGGTTAACGACCAACTGGGAGTCGCCTAGAACCAGGAGGTGGCGGATCCCCATTCCGGCCGCCACTCTAAGTCCCGCAAGGAGCCCCTCGTACTCCGCCATATTATTGGTTGCCCGGAAATCTAGGCGAACCAAATATCTAAGGACGTCTCCGCTCGGCGAGGTCAAGCTGACCCCCGCGCCGGCGCCCTGAAGGGCCAGGGAGCCATCGAACTGCATCACCCAATAGGTGGCGTGAGGCAGCCGCGAGGGGCTCATGTTGGCCTCGAGGGCGGAGAGTCCGAGATCTGGCTCCGCAGCGCCTCACTAACGAAGTAGACGGGCCGCTGCACCTTCCGGCGGGGCCTGTCCTCTCCGTTGAGGGCACTGTTCCCGGGGCGCTCGTCATCGGAGGGGCCTTGCTGGGCCCACTCGGCTTCTGTGCCGACGACCTCGGGGTCGGAGGGCGTCGGGCGCGGCCTTCCCGCAGTGGCCCCGGGGCCTTCCTGGGGGTCGGGGGCGTCCGGCGCCGTCGGACGAGCGGGCAGAGGGCCACATCCGGTCGTCAGGGGCCTTAGGCCGCTGTCCGGCTCGAGGGCCTCTCCTCCCTTCTCTATCCCGGGTCGGGTCGACACAGGGTGGGAGCGCGTGGGCCGAGGACTGTCCTCGTCGCGCTCCACAACCAACGCTGCGCTGGCTACTTGCGGGGTTGCCGCCAAGTAGAGTAGCAGCGGCTCATCGGGCTCCGGGGCGACCAGGATCGGGGGGGAACTGAGGTATGCCTTCAACTAGGTGAGGGCCCGCTCAGCCTCCTCCATCCAGTAAATGGCCCGGAGCGCTTAAGGAGCTTAAATAGGGGCAGCGCCTTCTCTCCCAGCCTCGATATGAATCGACTTAAGGCAGCCATGCATCCGGTGACGCATTGCACATCCTTAAGCTTGCTGGGGGGGCGCATCCGCTCTATAGCTCGTATCTTCTCGGGGTTGGCCTCAATGCCTCGGGCAGAGATCAAGAACCCGAGAAGCTTACCCGCAGGCACACCGAACACACACTTTTCGGGGTTCAGTTTTATGCGGGCGGAGCGGAGACTTTCGAAAGTCTCCGCTAAATCTGAGAGCAAGGTCTCTTGGTTGCGCGTCTTCACAACCAAGTCATCGACGTAGGCCTCAACATTGCGTCCTATCTGACTACCCAAAGAAATACGAGTAGTACGCTGAAAAGTAGGACCTGCATTCTTTAACCCAAAAGGCATGGTTGTATAACAATAAGTACCTACAGGGGTAATGAATGCAGTTTTTTCCTCATCCTCCCTAGCCATGCGAATCTGATGATATCCTGAGTATGCATCTAGAAAACACAAAAGGTCGCACCCCGCGGTGGAGTCGACAATTTGATCTATGCGTGGCAGGGGATAAGGGTCCTTAGGACATGCCTTGTTGAGGTCGGTGTAGTCGATGCACATCCGGAGCTTGCCGTTCGCCTTGGGGACGACGACCAGGTTCGCGAGCCACTCCGGATGGATGACCTCACGGATGAATCCGACCTCCAGAAGCCGCGCCACCTCCTTGCGGATAAAGGCTTGGCGTTCCGGGGCCTGCCGCCGTACCTTCTGCCGGACGGGCCTTGCGTCCGGCCGCACGGTGAGACGATGCTTGTTCACCTCCCTGGGGACCCCGGGCATGTCCGTTGGTCTCCACGCGAAGACGTCGGCGTTTGCCCGCAGGAAGGAGACGAGCGCGTCTTCCTATTTGTCGTCCAAGAGACTACCAATCTGGGTGGTCTTGGACGGGTCGTCGCCCAGGGCGACCTCCTTCACCGGGACCTCGTCGCCTGAGGCCATCCGCTGCCTCAGGGCGGGCGAGGCGGAGGCGCCGGGCCTCTCATCGCCGCCCGCGGGCTTGGACACCGCGGCGAGGCGGTCCGCGCGCTGCTCCATACAGGCAAGCGCGACTTTGAGGTCGTCGTGGACGGTGATGGGGCCACTTGGGCCCCGCATCTTCATCTGGAGGTAGGCATAGTGGGTGGCCGCCATGAACTTCACTAACGCGGGCCTTCCCAGGACCGCGTTGTAGGGCAAATTGAGGTCCGCCACATCGAAGTCCACCCGCTCGGTGCGGAAGTTGGCGGGGCCACCGAAGGTGACCGGGAGGTTGATGTGACCTAGCGGCCAGGTGTGCCCCCGCGTCACGCCGATGTTTGGCCGGCACGGCTGGAGCTCCATCCCCGGGGCCTTGATGGCATCAAAGGCCGCGGGGAAGAGGATGTTGAGAGCTGCGCCACCGTCTATCAGGACGCGCCCCAACTTTACGTTGCAGACGGTGGGGGAGACCACCATCACGATCTGTCCTCCCCGAGCAATGCATGGCGGGTGGTCGGTCCGGTCAAAGGTAAGGGTGACCTCCGAGCAACACGCCCGCCGCGTCACCTCATGGGTGGGGACTACGGCCAAAAGCTCTCGCTTCATGGCCTTGAGGTTTCGGCGAGAAGCGTGAGCGCACGCTCCCCCATCGACGACGGCGACGGTGGCCTCGGGCTCCTGAAAGCCCAGGTCATCATCGCCATCGTCGACGTACTCAGCGGGGGCCTTCTGCTTGGCCTCACTTTGCCGGTTGTCGGTGGAAGTCGCCAGGGCCTTGCCCTCACGGCGTTCCTGCCTCCTCTCCTCCTCCCACTTCCTCATTCGCTCGGCCAAGCTATTGACCGTGCGGCAGTCGGTGAGGTCGTGGAGGGAAGTGTCGTGCACAGTGCACCACCTGCCGGCCGGGCGCTCTCTGCCGGGAGCGCCGGCCTCCTTCTTTTTGTCGCCCATGGGCCTCCCCTTTCGGGGGGCCCGCGAAGCGCCCTCGGCGGCGAGGACATGACCCTCGTCATCGGAACGAGCCGACCTTTTCTTCCTTCTCCTGTCCCGCCGCCCTGAACGAGCGGCGGACTCGGGGGCAGCCGGAGCCACCGCTCCAGAGCCGGAAGAGTTCCAGGTCCAGGCCTCCTCCTTGCAAGCCACACGGTCCGCGAGCTCGAAAAGCTGCGCGGTGGCCTGGGGCTCCTTGGAGGCGATCTTTTCGAGCATGCGGTTGTGCTGCACGCCCCCCTGAATGCGTAGATAACCGCATGTGCGGGGATGCAAGGTATGGTGTTGCGGACATGACAGAACCGCTGGATGTACGAGCGGAGAGACTCATCGTCCCACCGCTGTACTGCGTGCAAGTCCGCCTCTTCGCCTGGGCGCGGATATGTGCCTTGGAAGTTCGTAGTGAACTGCTGGCACAAGTCCTCCCAGGAGTGGACCGACGCGGGTGGCAGGTTCATTAGCCAACCCCGTGCCTGGCCCTTCAGGGCCATGGGGAAAAAGTTCGCCATGACCCTGTCGTCACCCCCCGCGGCTTCTATTCCAGTCATGTAGATCTGGAGAAACTCAGCTGGGTTGACGCTCCCATCATATTTTTCGGTGATGGTGGGCCGGAACCTCGGGGGCCAACGGACATTCCGAAGGCTCGCCACGAAGGCTCGACAGCCGGCACCACCAACCGGGGACACGGGGGGCCGGCCCCCATGACTGGAACGGAGCGGCGCCCCAGAGGAGGAGGCGCCTTCCGTTGCATGGGCGGTGCGACGAGCGTTGCGCCGGCGCTCGATATCGAGCCGGGCGTTTGGCCCCCCATGCATATTCCCATGAGTCGGAGGCGTTGACGAGGGAAGCGCGGACGAATGGCGGGTATCGACCGTCGCCCGTCGCGCCCTCCGCCTTGACGACGTAGAGCCGGCGGTGGCAGCGCCAGAGGTCCCTGCGGCGGAAGACCGCCGGCCGGTGCCTAGGCGCTGCTGCGCCATCATGACCAGGTTGGCCACGTCATCCAGCCAACGCTGGGCCGGGGTCTCTGGATCGGGGACGACGGGCGGGTGACGTAAGAGTGCGCCCGCCGCCTGGAGCGCGCCCTGGGGCTTGCCGCCATCACCATAGGTGAGGCGACGACGCACTCCGTCTCGCCGTCCTCCTCCATCGCCTGTGGGCGGCGAGGTCATGGATCCCTCGACTTCCTCAGGCGCCTTCCCCCGCCCAAGGTTCCGACGGGAGGGGGACGACGGGGTGCGAACCCGATGGCGCGGGTCCTGCTCCCCGCCATCACCGCTGGCGCTCGAGGAAGGATCATACGCCACTGCCTCTTCGGCCATAGGGCTGACCTGGCGAAGCTTGGCGCACACGAAAGCAAATGTGGGCTCAGAAAAACACGCGCGCGCCCCCTACCTGGCACGCCAGATGACGGAGCTTGAAACTCCTCACCGGGAGACCGCACAGGTCCCCCTTTGCCGGTTCGGCCGGGGGCGCAAGGTGAAATTCTTAGCCCCTGATCTGTGGGATCTCAACGAGAAAAACGCGTGGACGCAGGCGATTTAGACAGGTTCGGGTTGCTAAGAAGCGTAATACCCTACTACTGTGTTCTGGTAGATCTGAGAGTATGACGGAATCCAGAGAGAGTCTAGAGAGTCCCCGGAGAGTCTCCAGCCAGCCCCCCTTTTCTTAGGTCTGGGCCTCCTTTTATATGGCAAGGGGCTACCACATGGGTCACGAGCTGCCTAAGAAAAGAAAACATTCTTTTACATTTAGTGCTATCCTATCGCCGGAAGCAGCCTCTGACAGACATCGCAGCACGCCTTCGCTCGGTCAGTCGACCCTTCCACGGGACGCCCGTTTCAACCTTCATTAAATGGCGGGCGACATCTGCGTCTCGCCTGCGCCGGAATCGGGAAAGCATCTGACTGGAGCTGACAGGCCAACTCCAGGAGTTGGCATACCAACTCCGGCTGAGAGATGAGAGACTAAGGGCTCTCATCATTCTGATGGGACGGGGCATGGCGTGCAGCAGGCCGCCTGGCGCGCGCGGCGCACAGGCATCCTGGCACCACCTAACCCGCAATCTAACCGGTCTGCGACCGGTCACTCACCGTGACCGGTCACGGACCGGATATGCACGCGCCACGCCGCATTAAATGCGACGCAGTGCGCCCGTCTGGACCGTCATAAATGTGGTTAGATGGGCTCCGTCGAGCTCACCTAACCTGCGCTCGTGGCACCAAAGCCACAGGGGGTCGGGGCGCCCCAGGCCTCGTGGCAGAAATGGGAGCGGCCCGACCCCGGGAGGAAACCGGGAGGGCAGCCGCCACGTCACCCTCGGGCCCGACCCTCCCGGGGGAACGGGCCACGTGGATCCCTGTGGCCGCCCTTCCCTTTGGTCTCGATACCCCCGGTCCCATGTCACCGACAGTAGCCCCTGGCGTCACGCCCGAGGTGGCCACACTCGAGGGGGAGGGCACCCAGGCTTGACGCCACCCCTCGATCCTGGTGACAGGTGGGACCGGCCCCCAAAGGCGAGCAGGACTCCTACGGTTGTGAGCCGCGCATATCGGCGAAGAATGTCAGTCGACATTAATGAGCGGTCTCCTTGTAACCGCAACATTACTCGAGGCAGCGCGCGGATCGGGACACGTCGGTCCATTTCGCCTGGGGACGTAATGATTGGCGCTTTTCGCGGTAACGGAGCGCGATTAACGCGCACACGATCTGCCCCTTCTCGACCGCCACGGTCGCACGACTGACACGCGCGCCGTAAGCGGGCGAGTGGGGTTAGTGGAGGCGTGGGCGCGAGAAACGAGGGGGCAAGGAGATGGGCGCGGGAAACGAGGAGCCGAGCGCGGCGGAGGCAAGGGCATAAAGGGCGCCGAGGAAGGAATTCATTTCCTTCCTCTCGCCACTTTTTCCTTGCCTTTGCCATCCGTGTTCTAGCCCTCTCATTTCTCTCGCCTTTCTCTCGCCACGCGCTCTCGTTGTCAAGCTCCCCTTCCGCCGGCGCCATGACACGGAGCTCCGCGCCGCTTGACGGCAGCGTGCTGCCGCCTTCCCGCATCACCAGCGAGAGGCAGGTCGGGCTACCGCACCGGTTCATGCCGGAATCTGCCACCCGGGAGGTGGTCGCGCTGGGCGAGGGACGCCCGGCGCCGCACTACCCGGAGCGGTCCGTCTTCTTCCTCTCCTTCGCCATGGCCGGCTTTATCCCGCCGTTCTCCACATTCTTCATGGATGTTCTGGAGTTCTACGGCCTCCAGATGGCGCACCTCACCCCCAACGCGGTGATGACGCTGGCCATCTTCGCACACCTGTGCGAGATGTTTATTGGGGTGCGCCCATCCCTTCGGCTGTTTCGGTGGTTCTTCACCGTGCAGCCGGTATCGCCGCCGACGGTGGTCGGTGGCTGCTACTTCCAGCCGCGGGGGCAGGTGTTGAACCGCTACATCCCGTGCATCCTTCGCAAGAAGTGGGACGATTGGAAGAGCGACTGGTTCTACACCCCCCTCCCCTACCTGGCGTGCCAGATGACGGAGCTTGAAACTCCTCACCGGGAGACCGCGCAGGTCCCCCTTTGCCGGTTCGGCCGGGGGTGCAAGGTGAAATTTTTAGCCCTTGATCTGTGGGATCTCAGCGAGAAAAACGCGTGGACGCAGGCGATTTAGATAGGTTCGGGCCGCTAAGAAGCGTAATACCCTACTCCTGTGTTCTGGTAGATCTGAGAGTATGACGGAATCCAGAGAGAGTCCAGAGAGTCCCCGGAGAGTCTCTAGCCAGCCCCCCTTTTCTTAGGCCTGGGCCTCCTTTTATATGGCAAGGGCTCCCACATGGGCCACGAGCTGCCTAAGAAAAGAAAACATTCTTTTACATTTAGTGCTATCCTATCGCCAGAAGCAGCCTCTGACAGACGTCGCAGCACGCCTTCGCTCGGTCAGTCGACCCTTCCAGGGGACGCCCGTTTCAACCTTCATTAAATGGCGGGCGACTTCTGCGTCTCGCCTGCGCCGGAATCGGAAAAGCATCTGACCGGAGCTGACATGCCAACTCCGGGAGTTGGCATACCAACTCTGGCTGAGAGACGAGAGACTGAGGGCTCTCATCATTCTGATGGGACGGGGCATGGCGTGCAGCAGGCCGCCTGGCGCGCGCAGCGCACAGGCATCCTGGCACCACCTAACCCGCGATCTGACCGGTCTGCGACCGGTCACTCACCGTGACCGGTCACGGACTGGATATACACGTGCCACACCGCATTAAATGCGGCGCAGTGCGCCCGTCTGGACCGCCATAAATGTGGTTAGGTGGGCTCCGTCGAGCTCACCTAACCTACGCTCGTGGCACCAAAGCTACAGGGGGTCGGGGCGCCCCAGGCCTCGGGGCAGAAATGGGAGCGGCCCGACCCCAGGGGGAAACCGGGAGGGCAGCCGCCACATCACCCTCGGGCCCGACCCCCCCGGGGGCCATGTGGATCCCTGTGGCCGCCCTTCCCTTTGGTCTCGATACCCTGGGTTCCATGTCACCGACACTAGGTCTTGATGCATAGAATAGTATGTATGCATGCTATATGCTGGTTATGTATTTGTCTATATATAGCGAGACATATGTAATTTGTAATATAATGGTAATGTAAGCAGTAAGTCTATAATTTTTATGTATAGTGGTTAGTTATGTTTGTGTGGGTATATGGAAATTCTGGAATACTATCATGGTCCGATTGGCTAATGTGCACATGTAAGTGCTCTGCTCGTCCGAAATGGTGCGGATGTTTGTACTGATGAAAAACTTTGCTGAAAAATAGAATTGTGCCTGGTCGCATGGTTTGAACATAAAAGGACAAAAAAATACAATGAGTCTATGCTTCCAGGACTATGCAAGTCTGTATTTTCTTTTTTTTTACTTGAAACATAGCAGTCTACGTTGGTGAGCAACAATTTGGTATAAGATAATCGATACACAGACTGCAACTATTTGGTAAGACATGCTTGGCTACAGCAGTTGCATATATAACAAACAACACAAAGAGGTGTTATTCCGGCACGAATGTAAGTAGAATGTTTGGGAAACAGTATGCACCGAATAGATATAACACTGGTGATAAGATTGTCACTTGTACTGATATTTTTTTAGAAGTTGCATATCTTACAGACACTACACACTGCTTATACGAATTAATTTATCGTTTGCTAGCCATTAGGGATGGTAAGTTTGTAATAGGTAGAAGTAATATCGGTTGGTCCGATGGCTTGCACAAAAGAACATATCCCTTTTTAAAATAGATTGACCAAAATATGTGAGCACTAGTCTTGAGCGTTGGCATGTCAGATGCAAAAGGTTGCTTCGGTCAGGTGATATTATATGGAGGCCTCAAGTCCTAAAGTGCAAAATATAATGTAGAGTCAGTTTTTTGCTGTAACAAATGAGCACATAAGCAATATATTGTTGCCTAAAAGCAACTACTTACATTTCGGCAGCTCCGGTGGTAGTTTGTCTACGAACAGGGAGCGGACAACTGAAGCTTTGTAACAATCGTGTTCAGCAAGAGATGAGCTACAAATGCAACTCGTTTGAGCCATGAGAAAATTCACAAAAAAAGCAAGGAAGGCAAATTTGAAATTTTGTATTGGCACTTACCCTCTCTGAGCAAGATTCTCATCAGATGCAGAAGATTTACGATTTTTATCTGGTTGCGCCATAGCTTTGACCTGATAAAGCATTAGTGGTCAGTAAGGTTTTGATAAGGACAGGCATATATAGTTGATGTGAGTGTAGAATATAGTGCTAGCCTATGGAGTAGGTGGTGTTGCCCCATGCTGATCACCATGGCTGTCACTTGCAGTCTATGTACAGGCAATAGTAATGTAAGAATTTATGGTAGCTTAGATGCAATAGATCACACATTGTTGTAGGATAATATAATTAGATTGTACCTTTGTATCTGGAAGCACAGATGGTGTGGAAGGTGTCATAGATTGGAGAGAAGACACAAGTATTGTCTGTGGTTCAACTGCATTAGCTGGTGCTGAACCATGTTCAGAAGAGCCCACACAAGCATCATGGCTGGGCAGAGGACTTGTGTTGGTTGTATCTGGTGAGGCTAGCATGAGTGAATCCACTTGGTAGGATATCCGATTTCTCTGCAATGAGCCATGTGACACACTGGTTCTAATGACATATTGTCTCCCAAAAATTGCTTTGATCTCTGGTGGCACTATATCTCGTGCTCCTTGGACAGATGCAACCAAGTTAAGAACAGGGATGCCAATCAATTGGTCACCAATTTCTCCAAAGAAGGTAAACTCAGCTGCTTTGGCCTCATGGTTTGCTAAATCTGATGGGTCGACACCCATGATAGCCACCTTGTACCTATTATAGAAGGTAGTAGAAGTAGCTCTTAAGATATATGGATCGAGCTGTAGCATACTGAATGGTTCCATTATGTAAAAAAATTGAGAAGAGCTAAAGGTGTGTATGTGATAAGAGTACCTTGTTTCTATTGCATTAGTGCTGCACCTCAAGCATTTATATGTGTTTCCTTCTCTACTTGCGCCTCTCTTACAGGTGTTGCATGCTATGTACCACCAGGCTTCACCAGGAACTAAATCCTTGATGGCTATATTCACAATATAGTTGTTGCCCTGGTTCACATGCGAGAAATGGAGCAAGTAAAGGATGACACTGATAACATATGAATGAAAATTATATAGTGCAACCATTAGGTGTGGTGAGCTAGATTATATTACCAGGGCCTCGCGGGGATTAAGGTCACAGATATCAGAAACCCTTGCATGTATAGTCTCTTTCTGACCGAAGTTAGGCTCTATCGTCCTTACCACCTATGGGTTACCATGGAGGCTTCAAATGTGAAACAAGTTAGTGTTTTGGTTTGTAGGTAAGGGAAAAATGATTGATCTATATGACACATAAGCTGAGAAAAGTTATGCTGAATAAAGTAGAAGGATGTTTATGTGTATGCAAGGAGTACAGCAAAGAGGTACCTGCTTATGAGAGAAATTGTTTCCTGGATTGGCTCGTTAGGATACCACCTACAAGGAGTACAGCAAAGAGGTACCTGCTTATGAGAGAAATTGTTTCCTGGATTGGCTCGTTAGGATACCACCTACAGACAGTGCTACCTTGTAAGGCCAGCTGGTCTGGCAAACATCAAAGAACACATTATGTAAGTAAGAATAGGCAAACATGCAAATGGGAGAGGAGCAATAATAGGGTAAGAATTCATTTCTTACGGTCTCGGAATTTAACAGTTAATCCAACAAATAATATAACAACAGGTCCATGGTCTGCTTGCTGTTGCAGGTTTTCAGCGTGGAATTGTGATAGCATGGGGTCTCCATAATGCAACGACAACAGTTTCTTTGTAGGCAGATAGAAGAATGAAGAGGCGGAAAACAATGTGCAGGAATTAAGCAAGCATGCATATTTGCAAATAAGCAAGATCTTAGACAATGTTGATCTATAGAAAAAAGAAAAAATATATATGGTTAAAAAGGAATTGATGATGTATGTATGGACAACTAAGCCATTTTGCATCCTTCCTTTGCCTCATTCACAATACAAAAATGGTTGAAATAGTTAGTGAATTGATACATACATACCTTCCATTGATTATGTGAACATTAAGCACGGCTTAATGAGCAAGTGATGATAGTAAGCAGGAAATGGAGAAGATTAATAAGGAATGATATAGATTGATCTGGAGCAAGCAAAGCCACCTGAAAGTATATCTTTCTTGTAAGCACGACCTCTGAGCTCATCAAAAGAAAGAATTTTGCAGGCATGAGATGGGAATGTGGATGGTGGTTCAGTATCTTCTGTAACAGTTGTGTGGGCAGTGAATTTTGCCATCACCATCCGATCAACAGGCCTATACTGGGGGCGTGCCTCGGCGACTTCGAAGCACTTGATGTAATACATAGTATCCTCCTTCAGCAAAGGCTTGAACTGAAGAACACGATGCCCTGGGATCTGCGCATCCATCATGTCCCCCTGTTGATGTTGCAATATGTAAGAGCCAAATAGTGTGGAGGCAAAGTAAGGGATGAGCATGTGCTTATTGATATACCTGTTCATCAAGTAGGACTAAATCAAGACGTAGAACCTTGTCAGGTTCATTAGGTGCAGTGAACTCCGAGAAACGAGTGACTCGCACTCGGACCCGCCAACGGTGTGATTCCTGTGTCACATCCTTTAGCAGAGTGTAATCCATCTGCAGGGCATAGAGAAGGCATTGTATGGGTTAGAGGGGAACTATAATAATAGTATCCTACATGATATGAAGGTATGAAGCTGTAATTACTGAAGGAACTGTGGTGCAGCATATATGTTTTCTTGTTTTTGGAGCTGGGAATTGTTTCCCAATTTAGAGCATTTTAATCAAGCATGTTTAAAGGCAATTGATTGTACCAAAGAGAAGAATATGCAAAAAAAAGAAATAACAATCAATAAGCAGACACGAAAGACATCGCAACAATCAACTGGTCAGGAACAACACATATGTGAACACCAGTTCATGTTAAAGGATAAAAAGAAGGCAATGACAAAACAGGGAAAGCCAAAAATATGGATAGCCGCTTTGGATAGAACACTATATGATGATGAGTTCGCGCTTAATTACTTAAGCGATCATCAACATAGGGAAATGAGATCATAAAAGAAAGAGGCGCACAAAAGAAGCATCAAAGTGCTGTAGACATAGCGACAATAAGATTAATCTACAACAACGATAGTATTTCGGTGTAGACGATGTTTTTGGTAGTGGAACAAGGCTTGCCATCATCATCTTCTATCAACAACTTGAGCCCTTGCTTTGATGTAGCACGCGAAATAGCGACATATAGCTGACCATGTGTGAAGACGGGGTTTCTCAGGTATACACCAACATTTCCCAATGTTTGCCCCTGGCATTTGTTTATTGTCATTGCATAACATAATCTAATAGGGAATTGCCTCCGTTGGAGCATGAAAGGCCACTTTGGACTGTTCCCACTTAGGACGATACGTGGAATACAGACCAGTTGGCCAGTATTTGTCCCAGTCATGATTTTGGACTCAAAAACGTAATCACCGAGCCGGGTGACCAGCAATCTTGTCCCATTGCAAAGGCCGAGTGATTGGTTGATGTTGCGAAGTAAGACTACAGCTGAACCAACTTTCAGGGATATGCGATGTTCCGGGAAATTGTTTATGGATATTGAGTTTAGAAATTCTATGGGATACAACAGATCAAAATCTGCAGGCTTTTCAAGTGTATTTGCAATAGTGTCGCTGCTAAGATAGTCCTTTGCTTCCCCAGGCACTCTACGAAGCATCTCATCATTAACCTCATCAACAACTGTATTGACTGGACAGACAATTGCATGCTGAGCAAGGTATGGGATGTAGTCATAATTCAACTGAAAATCCTGGTAAACAGCATCAATTATAGCTGTAATCTTGTCACCGTGGGGAGTAAGCAACAACTCCTTAGGTATCTCTATCCATGTTTTCTCAACCTCACCCTGTCGTTTGTTCATGGGAACACGACCTTCACCAATGTCAAGAACCCATTTAGCAAATTCTGCCAATTCACCCCTGGCTTGCTAAGAGAGTGATAGATTATGTAGCCTCATGTTAATGGTAAGGTGTAAGACCTCAACATGTTTCCATAGTGCGGACCTAACCAACGAAGCATCTACCACATCAGCTCGTGTACCTTGCTCAATCACTGGCAAGACTTGCCTGAAATCACCACCAAGTAAAATTGGTTTACCTCCAAAAGGCTTATGTGCATTAGCTGGTTCATCAGCAGACTGAATATCTCGAAGAGTTCTATCCAGTGCCTCAAAGCACAGTTTATGTGTCATGGGTGCCTCATCCCATATAATCAATGATGCTTTCTTAATAAGGTCTCCCAGGATTGTCCCTCTACTAACTCCACACATGGATTGGTCATGTATATCTATAGGTATTCGAAACCGTGAATGAGCAGTTCTTCCACCAGGCATGAGTAGAGCTGCGACCCCAGAAGAGGCAACTGCAAGAACAATTTCACCTCTTGATCTCAAGTTTGCCATAATAGCATTCCACAAGAATGTCTTCCCCGTTCCACCATGTTCAGATATAAAAAAAATACACTTTTCCTGATGCGCTATCCTGTGAAAAACCTTGTCATATATCCTCTTCTGGTCACTGTTCAAGCTGGCATACATGGACATAGATTCTTCATGGAGGCTATCTTGGTTGAAGCTAAGTTCTTATAAGATAAGCCTATTTCCTGCACTGGAATCTAAACAATCAGCTGGTGTTGGCAAATTGTATGATGAGATTGATAAGCCATTATTTGAGAACATGGCATCCAACTCTTTGAGCAAGGTATTCTGCAACATAACATTTGGAATAGTTGTGCGTTGTACTACAAGAGCCTTGGTTAACTTGTAAGAAAAATCATCTACCATGTATCTCCAGTATTTACCAAACAGAACCCTAACATCACCTACATCACAATGTGCTAGAACAATCATGACTAGATTTCTGAGTTGGTACGCAGTGGCCCAGATAACTGCCTCCTCAAAGAGGTGATCCTATTCAGCATCATCACCAATAAGACCATGTGCCTGGCAGGCTTCACAATAGGTGTTATACAGCACACCTTCGTATGTTCTAATATCCTCAAAACTCATACAACCTCGAACTACCATCAATAACATTCTAAGGTAGAACGGCTCCCCAGTAGTTGGATGAATGTGTCTTAATCTCCCTATCTTGGTTCCTCTTTTACGCTTTGTCCAAACTTTCTTGTCAGGGTCCCAATTAAACTTAGAAGGAAATTCACAGTAGGTGAGATCTCTGGCAAAGATGTGCTGCTGGTTGGCAACAAACCATTCAGTAAGCATTGTTTTGGAGGAATCAAGGTCTTCTATGACCTCTTCAAGGTCAGCTTCTTCATGATATGTTAGGAACTGCATGTTGGGCAAGTGCACAATAAGGCGCTCAACAGAAGGAGTCCTTCCATGGATCTCAAAACCATATAATCTCCGGTATGATTCACAGGTTGATAGATATCTGGATTTGATGTACTGCATAATCTCATTTATGCCACCCTTGTTGGCATTGTGAGCCTCTGTCTCCTCTGAAGTCTTGTGTCTGAAAGCGATTGTAGTACAATCACTTCCCTTATTTATATACTTAAAAAGGTATTTAATAAGGTATGTTTTATTGCACCATTCCACGTTGATATGAGCTTGGAATTTCTTGAGAAGACCTAGATTATAAGGGACAACCCACCGATTATCTAGCGGGACTCCATTCTTCACCACATAGTGACCATCATTGCGTTGTTGATAGATAGGATATCCATCACCATCTATGGTAGTTACATCACAGAATTGTTTTGGATAGCCCTTTGAACACCGACCATCCTTCATGCAAAGGCAATTTGGATTGTGCTCACCACATGGGCCATGTATCATGAATTCATCAACAAGACCAAATCCAAACTTATCAGTCGTTATATCTGGTATCTCAGCACATATCAGCCTATCAATAAATGCAGGTGAAGGATCTCCAGATTGAGCCGTGAGCCATGTTAATGTATGGGAATGCGGCAATCCTCTTTTCTGGAACTCAACAGTGTATACAACTGGAAAACAAAGCAACATGAAAAAACAGATGGTGTGTTAAGGGAAGTAATACATATGTTACAAAGAAGATGTACATAAAGACTGGATAGTTATCAGCAATGAGACAGGGAACTCACCAGCCTGTATGGGACCAAATGCCTCTCCGCTCTTAATATATGTGATGTACTCATCTAGCTTCATATGGTAAGCACGTGTGATCATATCACTTCTATCATTTGGTTTTTGTCCTGGCTCAAAACAAATAGCTTGAATAATTTTCGGCCATTTAGGATTGCAGGTGAAAGTTGAGAATATCTGAGGAGGACCGTAAGCACGACAGACTGCCATTGAATCATGGTAGTTTTGCACCATGTATCGTCTTCCTCCTGTGAAACTTGATGGTAGAATTACTTTGGTACCAGCATCTTTTCCATCAGTGTCTCCCCTACCAACAGCGTCAGATATACCTTGATGTGTCTCAGACCGAAGCTTTTTCTGGCTGAGGGAATGGAATGTGAGCCGAGATGTCTCGATACATGAGAAAGCATTCACAGCGAGCTGATCAGAAAGCCTACCACAACACGTGAATGGATTGGGCTCATTTTTTCGGTAGTGGCACTCATACCGATAATATTCAAGCATCGATACTTCGTCGCGACTACCAGGTGGCTGATCATCTACCTCTTTAAGCTTAATACCAGTATGGAAACCAACATCACCATATGGGAATAGAAGCGGGTACTGCAGGGGCATGAGGGCTGGATGAATGGGTGACAGTTGGCATAATTGACCTGAATGCTTCTGTACAATAACATCAAACTTTGATGTCTCACAAGATGCACCAGGTATAATGAGTGTTGCCAACTCAGAGGCGGTGGGAAGGCTGTGACGGTCACTCTGAGAATGGCTTGACCCAATGAGCTTGATACCAATCTCAGGAGCAGTTGGAGAGAGTAGCCTGTCTCGAGCAAGCCGGAATTGCTGCACAAGAGGATTGCATTGGTCAAGCATAGAGATAAGCTCATGTACAATAGCAGGGTCAGGGACATCTCTAGTACTATCAGCGCGATCAAAAATATTAAGCCTGTTCTGGAGCTCATTGGTGGTGTCATATATGTATAGCTGGGCATACTCCGGACGCTGTCCAGGAGCAGGAATCAAAGAACCTATTCTGTGATGGACGACACCATTGATACGAAAAACATAAGGCCCATGACCAGTGTTTATGCTCCTGTCAATGTTAGCCCCAAGTGACGTGAATGCAAATAATGAATTATATTGCCTGATGAGTCGCATGAAAGAGTTGGAACGGGCAGTGCCATCAAAACGAATCAAGTCTTTTAGGATAGGAGGAAAAGGCCTGCGTGCAGGTAAGGAGATTTTCCCACCACGACAACACAAATTGTATGCAATCCTCTTAGCTCTGTGTGAGCTCTGGCTAACGACTCTTTCTTGGTACCAAAATAATGCACCACAATGATTACATTCATAGTCAGGGCCGCCATAGTAGGAACGATTTGGGTACGTAGCTGTAAGAGTGGAAGGGCAAACTATAAGTAGGGCCAGAAATAGATATAGTTGAAAAATAGGGACAAAAGTGGAGCAAAGCAAGGCTGCTACTCAGATATTACCTTTAAGAATTTCCATGTACTCCTTTGGTATGGAATATGTGAACCTTGACAGTAAATGTGGCACAGGTTCTGTGCAAATAGAAGAAGAACGGAGCAAGAGAAATAGCAAATAAGAAATAAAGGCAAACAAAAGCAACAAAGAACATCGACATAGGTGACTGCAAAGAAGCATGTAGATAAGCATGTCAAGAACCTTGTCGTAAAATAAGACGCGCTTTCCTAGCGGCCTGTCTTTCTTCCCGGTTCACTCGAGCAACACATGCTGGTACTATTGGGCAAAAATGGTCTCCTATGAAGAGATGAAAATAGGCGCAACAATCAATCGGAAGAAGGAAGAAGGCTATAGCAAGTTGAGCAGCACAGTAAATAGTAGTCTAGAACTAACTGTTGGGGTGGGTAGACTGAATGAGGCCAGCTTCACGACTCCCTGTGGAAGTCAGGTCAGGAGGCAGAATGAGGAAATGGAGGGAAAATAAACTTGAGCTGGCAGGAACCAATGAGCAAACACATGAATATAGTAATATGAACATACACTTTGAGCATATCCTGTAGCAATGAGTGGTGAACTGTAGGGACATATGAGAAAATGGATGTGCAAGGGATGAGGAATGACACTAAACAATAAGATAGCACCGGCTATATCAAGCATACGTACCTATGACGCAAGAGGAACTACCTGTGAGCATCGAGCGCCTAGTGGCAGCACAGGATGATGACGGCTCATCTATTGTGGAACAGAATTGTGAATTAGGAAAAAAATAAGCATGCTAATGGCCTCGCTAACTCTAAGGCTACCAAGCGTGTGTACCTATGGCACAGGACGAACTACCCGTGAGCACTGAGCGCTCATCGGCAGCACATGATAAGGACGACTCATCTATTGTCGAACAAAATTGTGAATCAGAAAACACAAAAACAATAAGTATGCTAATAGCCTCGCTAACTCTGAGGCTACTACATGCAACTATAATAAGATCACCAAGTACCATATGGACGCTTCCTCGGGCAGATGCGGACGAATCTAGATGGCTCCATGGGGCAGCTATATACTAAGAAAGGAAGGGAGCAAAATATAGACACATTGACAAATACATATGAATGGGCATGTAATGGAGAGGCAAACCATAAAGAACAGAGGCAGGAACTATCATAGAAATATGGAAGAAAGCCAGATACATAATAGTAATTTCTAAATAATCACACAGAATATGACATATCTCAGGGAGACAAAGTGGGAAATCATCAAGGACAGAACCAAGAGCTATCGTACACTAGATTCAAACATAGACATATCTGAAGATGTGTTGAAAACAATGACAGAACACCAAAGATGTAATGACATCAAAAGCCTACTCCAAACATCTTATTCTATAAGGTCCGGTATAGGAAGAAGCCCATGGGCGCAAAACAAAATGACCACAGGGCAACATAAGCGATAGAAAAACAACCTATCAAAGAATGTAACATAATAGGATAATGGAAAAAAGAGGTAATGTAAATATGCAAAAGCACAATTAATTGTCAATCCAAGGAAAAAAAATAGGAGCACCATATATGTGAAATCAACTGAACAGCCAGGCATGCCAGTGACAAAATCATCTCAGCTTATACATACCACAGCACCACATATGTGAAATAAACCGAACAGGCACCCCGGTGATAAAATCATCGCATCTTATACATACCAAATGAAAGGTGAGACCCAATTTAGGAGACAATGAACAATACCTTAGTGAGCAGTAGCTGAGGGAGGCAAAGATGCCCCTTTCCTTCCCCTAAAACAAGATGCGATGCGGGAGAGACACCAATCCGAGAGCACAACTTGGAAGGCAGAAAACAAAAAAAAATCGGTGAGCATACGCATGGTCGCAACAACGTCAGCATCACAATGGGGAAATCCACAGCGAGGCATATATAGCAGAAAAAGAACAAAACATATCGAACGATGCAATTAGGGAAACCACTATTTGAAAAAAAAACCCCGAAACTGACGAGGAGAAGGAAGGAATAGAAAGTGATGCAGGTCACATCCTTTGCTTCTCATGGGGGTCTCCGCGTAGTGGAGCAGCGAGCAACAGCCAACCCCGTCGCTGCCGTACACCATGGCAGACCACTACCATGGATTGAGAGAGGGGTAGATCGAGAGAGGGGTGACCGTGCGGGGCTGGGTATTGGAGTCGTCGCTAATGGCCGACACGTGGTGGTGCCGATTCACATCCGAAGCGGAGCGGACGAGGAACACAGCGGCCGGCTAAATCCTAGGTGCATACAGGCTGGAGGATGGGCACGCATCAAGAGGGTAGCGGCGACTCGTGGATGGCTGAGCGTAGAGGAAAACGACGACGACGCAAGGCCACAACACTGATGCTGCGATGACCACTAGCTGTGTTCGGGAGAGAGCGTTTCCAGCGCGCACAGTAAACACGGAAAACGGAACAGTCATTAGCGCGTGATTAATTAAGTATTAGCTAAATTTTTTTTCAAAAATGGATTAATTTGATTTTTTTTAAGCAACTTTTGTATAGAAACTTTTTGCAAAAAAATACACCGTGTAGTAGTTTGAAAAGCGTGCGCGGACAAAAAGTTACTGTGCGCGATGAGAAAACAGCTGCCGAACACACCCTAAAAGCCTGTGGCTCGCTGGGCCAAACAATTTGCTGGCCCATGGAAGCGGTAACCAGCGTAGGCACCAGGGCTACTGTAACCAAAACAACGTGTCGACATTTTATTGGATGCTGCCTTTCTAAATCGCTAGGAGAGCAGCTAATCCATGACCTTTAAGATATCTAGTATACATGATATCATACCCCTAATAATTTCACAAAACTATTTGTGCTTCTTTATTTTATTTTTTCTTCTTCCCTTTTCTTCGTCATATGCCTGCTCCTGCGCGTGTGATACTGTGATTAGCAGTCAGCAAGGCGTGGTATCTCACAGTACCAAGATTTCTGGACCGTTAGATCCCCTCGATCCAACGGACGAGATTTGGTACCGCGACAGCCTACTGGACCATAAAATCCCTCTAAGTTAATAGATGCGATGAACTAGGCTATGCAAAGCCTAGGAAATTTCAAGAGAGATCTTCTACGGATGGTCGAGTATGTCTACACACTTGGTTCTCGACCAACGTAGTAGCAATCTCGTCAACTCTCTGAATCTTCTACGAGTGGTCGAGTATAATTACACACCTGGTTCTCGACCAGCGTGATAGCGATCTCGTCAACTCCCTAAATCTTCTACGAGTGTTTGAGTACAACTACACACCTGTTTCTCGACCAGCGTGATAGCGATCTCGTCAACTCCCTAAATCTTCTACGAGTGGTTGAGTACGACTACACACCTGTTTCTTGACCAGCATGATAGCGATCTTATCAACTCTCCAAATCTTTCGCGAGTAGTTGAGTACGATTATACGTCTGGTTCATGACCAGCGTGGTAGTGATCTCGCCAACTCTTCAAATCTTCTACGAGTGGTCGAGTACGATTACGCACCTGGTTCTCGATCAGCGTGGTAGCAATCTCATCAACCCTCCAAATCTTTTACGAGTGGTCGAGTACGACTACACACCTAGTTCTTAACCAACGTGGTAGCGATCTCGTCAACCATGAGCGGGCTGGTGGACGTGAACGTGAACACGTGGTGCTTCGCCCGGAGGCGCTGTTCGCCGGCAGTAGAATACCGAGGTCTTGCAGGCAGGGCTGGACGTCACGCATACCGACCTCTGCCGCCGGCACCTAGCTCCCAGCTAGCTGGGAGAGAGACCGAGAGGAGGCAGAGAGTCTGCTACAGTAACTACTGCGTGAAAATTCCTGCAGCAACAACAGTGTCTGAATTTACTATTGCGCCTCTCATGTAATGTAGCACGCTACAGTATCGATATAATCTGATCCGTTAGATTGTGATCGTGTGATTGGGAGTCTCAGCTAATGTACATAACTGTTCATCCTCTGCATTTGTAGCTCTAATGCAGAGGATCTAAATTCAGAGGGAAGGGATCATATGGATGGGATGGAGAGAGGATTGTTTGACACTTCCTCATTGTATTTTTTTTAACCGGATACTGACTGACTAGTGGACCAAACATGTTTCTTTTACTTTTTTTTATCAGATTCCAACTCACATATGGATTCCATTAGTGATTTATTTTTCCATTATTTCTTTTACTAGCACGTATCCATGAAGACAAGCCGATAAGTCAACGAACCAGCTCTCCATATTACTCAAACTAGCATGGTGGCCCACGCAAATTGCGTAGCTAATATCGTTATACTTTTTCTCACATAATAGCATATATATTTTTATATTTTGTTAAATGACAATGTAATTTTAAACCTTATACTAACTCGACAAAACTAATGTGTAATATTCATATTGTATTGTATTGTATATACGTGATAGTTATTAATTATTTTTTAATTCTAAATTTTAGTTATTTATAAATTATATTCTTATATGGACTCTAGAATCCTCTTCCAATACCCTTATTTTTTTTAATTTCGAGTTTTTGTTATTTGTAAATTATATTTCAATATGTACTCTAGACTTATCTTTTAATATTTCTTATTTTTTTAATTATGAATTTCAGTTATTCTAAATTGTATTCCTCTATGGACTATGGACTATTCTTTCAACATTTTTTTAATTACGAATTTTAGTATTTCGAAATTGTATTCCTATATGGTCTCAGTTTTTAAAAATTTTGAATTTTAGTTATTTCTAAATTATATTTCTATATGAACTCTAAACTTTACTTTAATTTTCTTATTTATAATTTTGACTTTCAATTAGTTCTAAATTCCTACATGGACTGTAGATTATTCTTTCAATATTTTTTATTTTTTTAATTTTGATTTTATATTATTTCTAATTGTATTTATATATGGACGCTAAACTCAAATTTCAATATTTCTTTTTTTAATTCCGAATTTCAGTTATTTCTAAATTGTATTCCTATATGGACTTTAGACTCTTCTTTTGATATTTTTTATTTTTAAATTTTAAATTTTAGTTATTTTTAAATTATATTTTTATATGGATCTAAACTCTACTTTTAATTTTTTTTATTTTAATTCTGAGTTTTAATTAGTTTTAAATTGTATACCTGCATGGACTCTTGTATACTCTTCAAATATTTCTTATTTTTTTAATTTCAAATTTTAACTATTTTTAAATTGTATTTCTATATGAACTCTATTTTTTCTTTTTTCTCTATTTAATATGAGAATTTCTAGACCATGAGAACGAACGTGAAAGCTTATTTTTCTATTACTTTATTAAGTTAATATATTGGTTTTACAAGTTAGAGGAAATAAACTCGACCTACTCCCTCCATCCGTCCAATTAAAAGACAGATTTAATATGGGATGTGATACATCGTAATACCAAGGATATGAACAGACTTAATTCAGAATATGTTACATTTTATATTATGTTTGTTATTTATGGGATAGAGAAAGTATAGCTATAGATGAGTGACATAAATTGGACTTTTCCCAGTCCTGTTTTGTGCTTTTGTCCAGAATCTTATTTCTTTTGGCCCATCAAAACATAGCAGGCCTCTGAAAGTCTTACACGGATTGAACCCAGCAGGCATTTGGTTACTGAGTTAGTGACGTACTAGAAAATTAGCGCGCGAATTGGAGCGCCCTTTTAGACTGTATATAGCATCGAAATTTTGTAACTTTTTTTAAAAAATTATTTACCCTTAAACTTCTGCAAAGATTGTGTACTATATTTGAAAGAAATCAAGCTAAGAAATCACTAATTCATCAGAACGACCTGATCCTATGCACTAAATCACACATCACCACTTCCTTGATTACTACTCTCTATGTCCCAAAATATAAAAGCTTTTGTCCAGATTCTAGACACTCTGTTCAAATTCGTTGTACTAGAAAATGTCGCATCCAACCAAAAACTTTTATATTTGAGGACGATGGGAGTACTGATCAGTCGAGACTGGACAACCAAAGAACCAACCTTTCCATCCACGCTGATCTCTTCCGCTGCCTTTGCTGCCCTCCTCTTGTCCAGTGCGGTGCCACACTGCCACCGTTCCAATGAGCCTGCAGATGCTGAGATGCGCCCTTGCGGGAGCACAACTGCACCCATCCCCTTGTAGAAGTCGATGGGCGTTCTTGTTCCAGTCCAGCATGCACCACTCCACGCGTCCCATCCCGAGCTCGGCCGCCACGACGGACGGACAGCATCATCCGGTACAGTTCTTATTGCCTCATCCTTCGTGTTATTTCCAAACAAATTCTAGGAGGTATTCTGTTAGAATAAATATTTGTGTTGGTAATTGTCAATATCTTGGTTTATAAAGTATACAATATCATTTCCAAAACTAAGGAGCAAAAGCTGTAGTGTTGTGCAAAATTTCCTTAGCATCTTATCAACAGACTTGTTGCACAGATCAGCAAGGGTCGTTTTTTTTTTATCAAAAGTAAAGAAATGAAGTAGCACAGTTTATTCATAATTTTGAAGAGTTGATAGACACTCAACTAAATAGGACGTATAGAAATATATAAAGTGGTATCTATCTTGAGTCCTTTTTCTTAAGAATGCATAGATCCTGCAATTTGAGCAAACACACTAACCAACTGGCGGTTTTTCTTTCTTATTTGCATCTTAGTATGGAACAGGAGCAAAGTTCAAAGGTTGATAAACTATACTCGTTTATCTTGATATTCTGTAGATAAATTACTAAAACAATCTTAAAGATTTTTTTGAAGGGTGCTAAAAGATACTATGCCAACCAAGTTCATTCTTGTTTACTTCGCTGATCAAATTTCTTAGAGAGTGCTTACAATAATGTGCTGTTGAAGTTCAATATTAAACATCTATTAGCCCAACATAAAACTGAACTTGATCGTGCACCATCACATCTTTACCAAACATTTATGCATTTCTTAAGGAAATTCTGAAGCTTGATTTAAATATAAAGGGGTATAAAAAGGCATAGCCAACACTCTGTGAATCCTTTAATTTGGGCAGGACGTAAAATGCAGAAAATTTAAAGTCCATAGAAGTAGTAATATTGGTGTATTTTGCGTCATGAAAGGCATGTCCCTGTAACCAAAGTTGTTCCATACTACTGTGCCGCAGCTCCCGAATGTTGAGCAGAATGGGATCTTAATGAAGCATGTAAAATTGTGTTGGTCTTGGGCAAAAAGCCCAAATCTGCACATTGCAAGAGTGCAGTCCTATATTCAACAATTTAGGATGTTTTTTCAATCTGACATCGTTTTATGATGGTGGGTAGATGATGATTACTTACCTGAGTTTGATGGATGTCAACCACAACGAACACCAGAGCACAAATGTGAGCTTGAGCTTGAAGCCAATCAAGAACGCATGATTTGGCAACAATGATAGCCGGTTTCTCGTCCCCATCATAACCAAATTCAGATACAAAATCTTCAGTGAAAAATAGACAACCAACAATTAGATTGAATCCAGTCATCCAAAAAACACTGACATTCATAAGGGTAAGAGGAGGCGTGAGTGACGCGGGGAAGAAAGGTGTGGGAGGCGGCGGTAGGGCTGGAGTAGTGATGCAACTAAGACCCACGGAGTAGCAGCGATGCAACCATGAAGATGTCAATGTTGCGTGTTATTTAGGAACAAAAGAACAATATAGGTAGTTAGAAGACTATATGCGCCGTTTTAGAAACTAGGTATTGTACATATGTGCTATGCCACAATTATTGAATTCGAGTCTAGAATTTTTATCTAGGCAATAGAGATATAACCCATTAGATCTCAATAGAAGTAAATAGCACTCTGTTTTGCCCTAGCTTAATAGTGTTGAGTTGTGATCCAAATTCATTTGCACGTAATAAAGGTCAAGTTTTTGCTGGAGACTTGGGGCGGAGTGAAGTGGAGGCTGAAGTTGGTCTATTGGGTTGTGCACCTAGGGATGCCCGGGGGTGCGGGGGCGGAGCCCCCGCGGNCCGCCCCCGCGGTACGGATCGTCATATATATATATATATCCCTTTTAGGGTTCCACCGTGATTGATTTTCACCTCTTGTAAACCGTCGTTCGGCGTTGTAACCTCACCCTGATATAGTGAAGATATTTTGCTGGTTGGTGCCCGTGGTTTTTTCTCTCCTGCTTTGGGAGGGTTTTCCACGTTAAATCTCGTGTCTTTTGTGATTGATCTATTGTTCTTCATCGTTTATTTGCCTATCGTTTCCTAACAAGTGGTATCAGAGCTTGTTCTCAAATTAGGGTTTTCGCGATGGCATCGATGAAGTATGATCTACCGCTGCTAGACTACAAGACGAGATTCTCGCTGTGGCGAGTTAAGATGCGGGCTGTGCTGGCGCAATCTTCGGATCTTGATGAGGCGCTGGAAAGCTTCGGGAAGAGGAAGAAAGATGAATGGACCGATGAGGAGAAGCAGAAAGATTATAAGGCACTGTCACTGATCCAACTTCATCTATCTAATGATATTTTGCAAGAAGTGTTGCAGGAAAAAACTACTACAGAACTTTGGCTCAAACTAGAATCGATCTGCATGTCTAAGGATCTAACCAGTAAGATGCATATAAAAATGAAGTTGTTCACGCACAAGTTGCAGGAGAGTGGTTCTATGTTGAACCACATATTGGTCTTCAAGGAGATCGTTGCCGACCTAGTGTTGATGGAGGTTAAGTTTGATGATGAAGATTTAGGTCTTCTTTTATTATGCTCACTGCCTAGTTCGTTTGTAAATTTTCGTGACACCATACTTTTAAGCCGTGATGAACTAACCCTTTTGGAAGTTTATGAGGCACTCCAGAATAGGGAGAAGATGAAAGGTATGGTTCAGTCTGAAGCGTCGTCCTCCAAGGGCGAAGCATTGCAAGTCAAAGGCAAATCTGAGCAGAGAACCTACAACGACACTAATGATCGTGACAAGAGCCAGAGTAAAGGCCGTTCGAAGTCCAGAGGTAAAAAGTTCTGTAAGTACTGCAAAAATAAAAATCACTTCATTGAAGAGTGTTGGAAGTTGCAGAATAAGGAGAAAAGGAAATCTGATGGTAAGGCTTCTGTTGTTACCGGTGCTGAAAACTCTGATTCAGGAGATTGTCTTGTCGTTTTTGCTGGTTGTGTTGCTGGTCATGATGAATGGATACTTGATACTGTATGTTCATTTCATATCTGCATTAACAGAGATTGGTTTAGTTCTTACAAGTCTGTGCAGAATGGAGATGTTGTGCATATGGGAGATGATAACCCGCGTGAGATAGTGGGCATTGGCTCCGTTCAGATCAAGACACATGATGGCATGACACGCACGTTGAAAAATGTGAGACACATACCAGGGATGGTAAGAAATCTCATCTCTCTCAGCACACTTGATGCAGAAGGATACAAATACTCCGGTTCAGGTGGAGTTGTAAAGGTATCAAAAGGTTCTCTCATTTATATGATAGGTGATATGAATTCTGCAAACTTATATGTCCTTAGAGGAAGTACATTACATGGTTCTGTTACCGCTGCTGCTGTTTCTAAAGATGAACCTAGTAAGACTAACTTGTGGCATATGCGTCTTGGACATATGAGTGAACTTGGTATGGCAGAATTGATGAAGAGGAACCTGCTGATGGTTGTACTCAGGGTAGCATGAAGTTCTGTGAGCACTGTGTCTTTGGTAAGCACAAGAGGGTAAAATTCAATACCTCAGTTCATCGCACCAAAGGTATATTTGATTATGTACATGCTGATTTGTGGGGGCCTTCTCGTAAGCCCTCTCTGGGTGGTGCTCGTTATATGCTTACCATTATAGATGATTACTCTAGAAAAGTATGGCCTTATTTCCTGAAACATAAAGATGATACTTTTGCTGCTTTTAAAGAGTGGAAAGTTATGATAGAAAGGCAAACTGAAAAGGAGGTAAAAGTACTTCGCACTGACAATGGTGGTGAATTTTGTTCGGATGTTTTTAATGATTGCTGCAGGAAGGAAGGCATCGTTAGGCATCACACCATCCCGTATACTCCACAGCAGAATGGTGTGGCTGAGCGCATGAACAGAACCATCATCTCCAAGGCTCGTTGTATGTTGTCCAACGCTCGCATGAACAAGCGTTTTTGGCAGAGGGTGCTAACACCGCCTGCTATTTGATCAATAGGTCGCCTTCTATCCCACTTAATAAGAAAACTCCCATTGAGGTATGGTCTGGTATGCCTGCTGATTATTCACAGTTGAGAGTTTTTGGATGCACTGCTTATGCTCATGTTGATAATGGAAAATTAGAGCCTAGAGCTATTAAGTGTCTATTTATTGGTTATGGTTCAGGAGTAAAAGGATATAAGTTATGAAATTCTGAAACTAAAAAGACCTTCATGAGCAGGAGTGTTGTTTTCAATGAATCTGTTATGTTTAATGACAGCTTGTCCACAGATGTTATACTAGGTGGTTCTGATGAGGAGCAGCAATATGTCAGCGTGCAGGTGGAGCACGTGGATGATCAGGAAACTGAAATTGTTGATAATGATGTTCATGATACTGTTCAGCACTCACCTCCTGTTTTGCAGCCACAAGATGAGCCTATTGCACATCGCAGAACAAAGAGGAGTTGTGGAGCTTCAGTCCGTCTTATTGAGGAATGTGATATGGTTTATTATGCTTTTAATTGTGCTGAACAGGTGGAGAACACTCATGAGCCAGCTACGTACACTGAAGCTGTTGTTTGTGCTGATCGCGAGAAGTGGATCTCAGCGATGCAGGAGGAGATGCAGTCTCTTGAGAAGAATGGCACATGGGAGGTTGTGCGCTTGCCAAAACAAAAGAAGACCGTCCGTTGCAAATGGATCTTCAAGAGAAAGGAGAGTTTATCTCTCAGTGAGCCTCCGAGGTTTAAGGCAAGGTTAGTAGCAAAAGGCTTCAGTCAAATTGCTAGTGCTGATTATAATGATGCGTTCTCTCCAGTTGTAAAGCATAGTTCAATTGGTACATTCTTCAGTATTGTTGCTATGCATGATCTTGAGCTTGAGCAGTTAGATATGAAGACAACATTTTTAAATGGAGAACTTGAGTAGGAGATATACATGGACCAGCCAGAAGGGTTCATAGTACCTGGTAAGGAGGATTATGTTTGCAAGTTGAAAAGATCCTTGTATGGTTTGAAACAGTCTCCTCGTCAATGGTATAAAAGGTTTGATTCATTTATGTTGTCACATGACTTTAAGAGGTCTGAATTTGATAGCTGTGTGTACATTAAATTTGTTAATGGATCACCTATATACTTGCTGTTATATGTTGATGATATGCTGATTGCTGCCAAGAACAAGGAAGAAATCACTACATTGAAGAAACAGTTGAGTAGTGAGTTTGAGATGAAGGGTCTTGGTGCTGCTAAGAAAATTCTAGGTATGGAAATAACCAGAGACAGAAATTCTGGTTTGTTATTTCTTAGTCAACAAAGTTACATTAAGAAGGTTCTTCAGCGTTTTAACATGCATGATGCAAAGCCTGTTAGTACTCCTATTGCACCTCATTTTAAATTATCAGTTTTACAATATGCTAGTACTGATTAGGATGTAGAATACATGTCAAGAGTTCCATATTTTAGTGCTGTTGGTTCTTTGATGTATGCCATGGTTTGCTCCCGTCCGGATTTATCTTATGCTATAAGTTTAGTTAGTAAATACATGGCTAATCCTGGTAAAGAACACTGGAAGGCTGTTCAGTGGATTTTCAGGTACCTCAGAGGCACAGCTGATACTTGCTTGAAGTTTGGCAGAACTGATAAGGGGCTTGTTGGCTATGTGGATTCAGATTTTGCTGCTGATTTGGATAAGAGAAGATCACTCACAGGTTATGTGTTTACTATTGGTAGTTGTGCTGTGAGTTGGAAGGCAACATTGCAGCCTGTTGTTGCCCAGTCTACTACTGAAGCAGAATACATGGCTATTGCTGAAGCACGTAAGGAATCAGTTTGGCTGAAAGGATTGTTTGCAGAGCTTTGTGGAGTTGATTCTTGCATTAACTTATTTTGTGACAGTCAAAGTGCCACATACCTTACTAAAAATCAGATGTTTTATGAGAGGACAAAGCACATTGATATCAAGTACCATTATGTTTGCGATGTAGTTGCGCATAGTAAGCTAAAGGTATGCAAGATAAGCACTCATGATAATTCTGCTGATACGATGACAAAGCCTGTTTATGTTGCTAAGTTTGAGTTTTGCTCAAGCTTAGTTGGTATAGTGGTTTAGCCCAAGAGGCTATTTGGCGCCGAAAGTGTTTTTGTCTTTGTTATGTTTAGAGTGAAGGATTGATTTATGCTACAAGAAGGAATTTGTCTCAAGGTGGAGTTTGTTGAGTTATGATCCAAATTTATTTGCACATAATAAAGGCCAAGCTTCTGCCGGAGGCTTGGGCCGGAGCGAAGCGAAGGCTGAAGCTGGCCCATTGGGTTGTGCACTTGGGGATGCCCAGGGGTGCGGGGGCGGAGCTCTCTCGGAACGGATCGTCATATATATATATATATCTTTTTGGGTTCCACCGTGATTGATTTTCACCTCTTGTAAGCTGTCGTTCGGCGTTGTAACCTCACCCTGATATAGTGAAGATATTTTGCTGGCTAGTGCCCGTGATTTTTTCTCTCCTACTTTGGAAGGGTTTTTCACGTTAAATCTCGTGTCTTCTGTGATTGATCTATCGTTCTTCATCATTTATTTGCCTATCGTTTCCTAATAAATAACTGTTACTTACTCAGGAATGATGTGCCCAATCGCCACCATACTCTTGTTGAAAGAAGACCAGCATGTATAACCTGCAACCCCTGCTTCATCCCCTACCCATCTTGTATCTGGTCCAGCATCTGAGAAGACAGCAACCCTTTGCTGGAGCTGATGGTTTAGTGCAAACCAGGCATCAAACATATAATCCATGTACTTGCCCTCTCCCTCTACACTATCAAGCCAAACTTCTTCCACATGTCCATACCTGCACTTGGGTAATCAGAATCTTTACACAGTAGAATATACAATAACACTATGTTGACCACAGAACATATGAAGAAGGGAATCCAAATACTGCAATCCAGGCCCAAAATCACGTAGAGTGCACCAAATTGAGTCAATGGAGCTCTTGGAATCCAAAGCAAGCAATAGATGCATAGGGAGTAATAGATAGTCGCATACGGAATTAAATGTTCCATCATCATAAAGGGTAGTAACTCTCTTTGAAAATGCAGTGACTTTGACTAAACAACACAAATTAATCAGTAAGCACTGACTACTCCCAACTCAAAGAACCTGCCAATGAATGTAACTACTGATTTCATCAAAAATAAAATGTAGCTCTGCTGATCACTAATTTCCGCAAAGGGTCAAGCAGAATAGGCTAAAATGTTAGTTTCGTTTCCCACAAGGTCACAACCAATCAACCACATCAGGATCGAAGCTCTCCGCAGCCTAGTAGCTCGTCCCAGGCTCGATCCAAAGTTCAGCAATGGACCTGCAATTATGCAAGATCTACATACTTTTTGCTCAATATTAACCATTATCAGGTAACCTTTTGACTCAATCTCTTTCTTCTTCTTATGGTCTTTTCGACGCTATTTAATCTAGAGGACCTAAAATAATAATAGTCATTGAAATACCATAATACTCTTCTGATTGGCAACACAGTGATATTTAAAAGACTTATTAGAGATAGGTACTTAAGGTTGTCCGGAAGAGACACCTCCATTGTATGTTGCCGTGGATGTGAGGAAGCGAGGTTAATTTGCGGTATGATTAAACGAAGGCCGTGAGTAATTTGGAAGGCAATATAAATATAGAGAATGGTTATGGTCACGCAAAGGCGTGACTAGATAAGCTAGTTCCTATCTAAATGCAGTGCTCAAATTCATGAGATGCCCCCTCGATGTGCCTAATCCCTCTCAAGCTCACCTAATATATGCTGGGCTGGAACAGTTATATCCAGTTACTTCAGCTAAAATAGTTCTCAATACTATCGAGGAACGTGATTTACATTGGTTTTAGAAGTTTGAGATACTCTATTTCCGATTTTGCGCTTGAAGGACACGCGAATCAAATCTAAACCTAGGTGAGGGACATAAAGTGGACGTTCTCCGCGGCTGGAACGGTTATGCGTTTTGGGCCGGAGCAGGCCAGGACCTGAGTGTGAAGCGCGTGCCATCTGCGGCCCATCAAGTTAACCGGACCGCTCCAGCGTGGGCCCCATTGTCAGTGAAACGGATGGATCTAGAGCCGGTGGGGCCCACCCTGAGTCCCGAGCTGCCGCCTAGAGGAAAATGAGGGAGGCGGGAAAAACCGCCACTTGGTCATCGACCCCCAAGCGATTCCCGCGCCCAAATTCCTCGCCTCCCCCCAATTCCCCAAACCCTAGCGAGGCGCGAGGGCTCTAGAACCTTCTGGAAACGGGAGCAGGAGCTCGCGCCAAGCACCACCCCCATGGCGGCCGCCGCGGACCAGGCGCTGCTCGACCTGATTCCCCAGATCCACGCCCTCTTCGCCGATCCGCTCCGAGTGGTGAGTGATAGCGGAAATAATCCCCATCCTGATTATTACGATTCTATCTTCTGATTTCGCGTTGGCTTGCCTTGCGAGGCTCTACCGCGTTAGGGATTAAGGTGGGGGGCGAGACGATTTCTCGGTTTCTCGGTGCGCTTCGTCTTCTTGTTCTTGCTGGCTCAGTTGGTACTCGAGGCGCGCACGAGTTAGGGTTGCGTTTCGTTTGAGGTGTAACTTGGGGTTTCTGGGCTTTGTTTTGGCTATGAATGTTCATATGGCGGTAAGCTCAGGAAAACAAAAGGAAACAAGTAAAAATATGGCAGTTCGTGGTGGATTTGCCGTTCTGAGTTGACACGTTTGTTTTCTTTGTTGATGGTTCGATGCCCATTCATGTGTATATATGGAGTAAAAGTGTTTCTATTTTTCCATGACAAACTTAGATTTACTCCAATCTTTTGTGGGAGGACTAATATTGCCTGAGCCCTTTGTTGTCAAATTCAACAGTTTTGAAACTGGTTAAGTTTGTTCAGCTTGGGAAACACAACATAGATGTGATGGTGGAGTATCCAATTAGACTGCTGTATATCATGAGTTTATTCACAAAATGATTAAATAAGTGTGATCTGCAGATGACCATAGGATGATAGGATGAACCAGTTGCCTGTCCTTTCTCTTAATATTTTTGTTACTTGTTTAATGGTTGATTCATTGAACATTTTATAAGTTGTTGGATTTGTTTACCTGGCAGAATGTGTTCAACAATCTGTTTGTGTGTTTTTGACAGATTTCATACAAATGGCTCAGCAGGAACTTCTCTGTATCATCCAATGATTCCAAGAGGTAAAGGTTCCCTTTTTATGGATATTTCCCTTGATCATTGGATAAATGAAATATCCTGACCACACCTAACTAGTCACAAATTCTTTTCAGGTTGCTTCAGGAGTTTGTTAACAAACATGGGGCTGATCTTAAAGTGATTTACAGTGTATCTGGATGGTTAAAGAACAACCCCACAGATTATTGTGTAAAACTCACTTCAGGCCATAAACTTGAAGGTAATGTGTCGCCTCAGGTTTATTATGGTACAGTTTCCTAATTTACAGTATACCCTTTCCGGATAAATGTTGAATCAGACTGAAAAGTGGAGCATTTGTTTTTTTCCCCTATATGATACTGCAGAAGCAAGGAAAGAATTTAAAGATTCTTGTTCAGTTCAAGTGTACAGTATCCAGGCTTGTATTCCAAAAGATACTGCTGTACTTTGGAATCCTGAATTTGTACAGGCAGAGGAACTTTTTAACCAGCCATTTGATGAAGACAATTGTTTGAGAGATAATAGGTATTGTTCTTTTTAGTCACCTTGCTTAGCCCCCAAAATCAAGAGAAGGCATAATTAGACAGGAGCAGTACAGAATCGGTCAGAGTGGGAGGGAGGGATGCAATATACTTATATTAAACAGCAAAAATATAAATGGGAACTACATGGTGCAAAAATGTTTTTACAAGTATCCCAATGCTTGCCACTTATTTCCCTCATCAGGATTCTGAATTCAGTATCTTCTCAATTCTTTTGCAGGTTTTGTGGTGTTTTGAATTCTTTTGTCAAGCGAACTGCTAATGGGAAGCTTGTGAGTTCATTGCCGCCAAAGCCTATAAATAGTGTTGCTGCAGCTGCACCGTTAAAACCCAGTAGTGCTCCAAAAGAACAATCTGCTAAGGGTCAACAGCAAAGTCTACCTGGATCATCCAGTCCAAAGAAAGTAACAAGTAATAAGGCTGAGAATATTTCCTCGGCCTTGGATAAAGCCGCTAATGCTCCTGTTGTCAAAGAACCATCAATTGCTCTGCAGGGAAACAAAAACAAGGCTCAGAATGGGAAGGCGCTGCCCAGTAATGGTGGATCACTTGCTACGATGTGGGGACGTGCATCAGCTAAACCCAAGACTCCAGCTACCACCAATCCTACAGTTTTACCAAGTGTTGCTGGTAATGCCATACAATCATTCATGTTTTTTTCTTTGTTATGTTTTATTGCATGCTAATTCAAATGCATACCTAATCATGTAAAATCAGACCTGTCATGTCAAGCATACTTCTGGAGTTCTTATCTTGTTGCTATTTTCAGTTACAGCTGATGCACAAATATGTGCAAAGGAAGAAGCAGATGCTGATAGTAGTGATGATGAACAAGCTGTACACTACAAGCGAGGCTCTGGTGCAAATAACAGAAAGAGAAGAGCAATCTTCGATCTTTCAGATGATGATGAAGATGACAATGTTGTGGCCATTGCATCTCCTGAGCCACCAGAACAGTGCATTACAAATCCTGTTAAAGAGGTTGCTCAAGAAAGTAACCCAAAACAAGAAAACTTGGAAAATAAACAAGGGGTTGAGAAGGATGTGAAAGGTTGCATAGGAAGGACAGATTCTCCTGAGTGTAAAACCAAAAGTAGCAACACTGTCAACCATTCTGGGATTACCTTAAAAGAAAAGAGCAACACTCCACCACCTAATGACAATAAGCAGGATCATGCTGCTGAGACTGCTTCCAGCTCACCTAAAAGAAGGAAAGTTGTGAAGACACAAATAGATGAGCGGGGAAGAGAAGGTAGCATTATATTCTAAGCCCATAAAGTATATTACCCATGTTTTTAATGTGTGTTGACATGTTATATCCTATATAACAAAGTAATAAAGACATTATGCAGTTCTTTTGAAATAGTTAGGATAGTATAGACAAGTGTAGTTTAGTCTAATATAGACGCATGTAGTAGCTTACCCTATAGTGATGTTTAGTATGTCTAAATTTATTTATGGTCGATCTTCTAGTTTTGAGCTCATCTAAGGAAATCATGGAAATGATGCTTTTTCCGTATTACTTTGGATGCATCCGTGTTACCACCATATTATTGTGACATGCATCTTAGCCTTTTAGTCATCATTTTGGTTTATTTCCCTTATCTGCTTTACATCCATATTAGTTGGAGACGTTAATTTTCTTGTGTTTCTGTTTCAGTAACTGAGGTTGTCTGGGAGGGTGAAGCTTCTGCAGGTGATAAGGCCGAGAAGAATGTGAGCGATACTGGTGCTGCAAACAGGTAACGTCTTCTATTGTGTTTGATGAAATTTGATAGTTCATTATATCTTCACAACATTCAGCGGCAGTTTCTTTTATATTCTCGTACCACTAGTGATCTGATTGATTTTCATGTATTAATATCCATTGAATTAAAAATGAAACGTGCTTCTGACTATATTTGTCCGCATGGGCATACTACTGAATCCCTAGGTCATCTTCTGTTTTGTGGAATTGTTTGGTCCTGTAGCCAAAAATAATCTGTCCAGTGTGTAGCTGTAGGTATAGTATCGAGCTGGCCATAGAGTTGTAGGAGAAAATGTAGTTATCTGATCATCATCCTGCTGATTGGTACCTTAATCCTTTTACATCCTATGTCTTTAACTCTTTATCTACAATAGCAATCCAGTTTGTTGCTGAACTATCACTCTGCCTGCTTTCCTGATCTATTTGCACAGTTACTTGATTTGTTTTCTTCACTTCCTAAGTAGCTGCTTTGGTGAATGCAAGTATGCCACCTAATCTGATATCAACATTTTTCCCGATTTGATGTCTCTATCTTATATTTAGTTGATGAGACGACTAGGCAACTTCAGCTAGTGCGTCATTTTTAACAGAACTCCCTCACAAAACCAACTTACCTGATCCGATTGGACCTGCTGATAGCTATTGTTCTCCTTGCATTTTCTGTCAGGGCAACTCTCTCAAGTAAGCCGCAGCCAGTAGCAAAGACCGAAAAAAGCAATGCTTCGAGTAAAACAGCCGGCAACAAGAAACCTGCCAAGGCTGGCACCAAGCAAGGCAACATTATGTCATTCTTCAAGAAGGTATAAGCCTTGTCTGCTTATCTATCTGTCGGAGTTAGGGAAGGTCGGTTTGTTATTGCACTGGCTTCACCTGAATTTCAAGTCGACCAAGGAAAACTTCACCAAGCAGGCATCAATTGTAGTAGTATTCTGTTGTAGCCTGTAGTATTATTGATTCAAGTAAACAGGCAGCATGTTTCAGAATTCAGAGGCTCACTTGCTGTACATATCCTGTGTGGTTTTGTACTGGTACTACTCCCCTTCAAAATTCTCTATGAATTCTGAAGATGCTGCTGGATCAACGACATGGCATGTAGGGAGTATGGGCGTATGGATGTATGCATCCAGGCACCCGTGCCTTTTGTCACTTCGCCGTGTGGTCAGATTCAGGTATGGGCATTGTAGCCTAGTACGTGTACACGTGTAGTACATGGGATGCTTTGTTTTTTTTTCTCTGACACACATGGTGTACAGAACCTGTCAGCTGCATGTTCCATCAACCATGACGTACCAGGTCAACCTCTGCATGTAAAAACAAACAGTCCTCTTTTAAAACTTTGCTTGCCAACTGCAAGCAAAAAACAGTCCTTTGATAGCCGCTCTCTGGTCGCCAACAAGTAAAGCAGAGGAGTACAAAGTAAGTAAAGCTCTACTACTACTATACCAGCAGCAGCAGTATGATCTTGCCGTCTCGTATTAATCTTTTCTCCTCTGAAAGTTCGATCGACATGTACACTGCGTGTTCTACAAGACAAGCTTTGTCAGCACGACAATGTGTGATCGAGCTTCTTCTCCAGTTCTCTCCTTTCTGTTGCCATCATCATGTCTTCCCATGATTTCTCCACGTTAATCCAACGTAAACACCATCCTAATCTCGCCGGTTTACTACTTATGAACGAACACGATCTGTAATCATCGTCGTCGTCGAGATGGTGCCTTAAGACGGCAGCAAAACGGCAGAGCAATCAGGGAAGGGGAATTTGGATTCTAGGTAGAGATAGACACCAACGTGACAACTCGATTGGATTCTACTACATTGACATGATACGCAGAGACCTGCGTGTCCTTGTGTTAGGTTACAGAAAACGAACCGTCTCGAGGAAGATTACGAGCTGTAATATCTTAGTTAGGAGAAAAGGACTGAGGTAGGATTAACAAACTCAAGAAGAGGAACATCTAATCCAAACTTTGCATGATAATAATCAAGCCATCTGCATGATGACAATGGAGGAGATTAGCATGATGACTTGGGATGAATCGTATGATCTGTCCAACTCAATCTTATAGGCTTCTCCTAATTATGTAACGGAAGATGATGATCGGGCCCTGCACGCTGGGACCCACTCAAGTGTTGAACTCAATTTGGGATCACCACCCTGTGGGCTACCGGATGGATTTGCTGCGATCAACGCTGAAGCCCGTGGGCCCACAAAGCCCATGTCACGTGGGTCCCAGGTGGCGGCCACGTTACCCGAATAGTGCCTTGCAAGAAATTCTGTCTTTTCCTCTGATCGACGAAGACGGGAAGTTCTACGGCAGTAAATCTACCAGTACAAGTTTTACTTTTTTTCAAAAAACTACAATAAATACCTTTCAAGTTTTAAAGGAAAGGGAAAAAACCCATACTCGTAGCTAGACTTAATTTACCTTTACATTAAACATTTACGACTAATTATTTTTTCAATGTTAGATGACGTATTCATTGACAACAAGACCTTTGTGGTGGCTTCGTCAATTTCAAAATAGCTGACCTAGTCTTCCGAAGATGCTTACGTGTGTGTTCATAAAAATAAATGTGCACGCGTGATAAGCGTATGCTTTTGTATTGTATTTCTAAGAAAACATTAGTTTTCACATAATTTAATTTTCCAGAGTATTCCCATGGCAGATTACACTACAGAGGACGGCCCTTAATCCCATCTGACAGGTGGGCACACACATATCTTTCCGTGGGTCCCACGTGGCATGATACGGCCACGTGGCTGGATCATTTTGGGCAGGGCGGTGGGAGCGCTGGCCCATGAGTAGGGAGGTGGGCCCCATGGGTCAGGCCCACACGTGATGGGTCAGAGCGGAGCATTTGCACATGGGCCACCTAGTGCCGCCAGGACGGTCAGAGTGCGGGCCCCATGTGTCATAAAGAGACAGCCGCGTAGGTTAGGTTAGGTTAAACGCCCCGGATTTAGGGGACATGCTGCCCCCAATTTTTTTTGACCCCTGGCAGGTGGTCCCTCGTGTGAGCCTTGTCTATTTTAGTGATCGCATTGTGCCGCATGTAATCAGGTACGTACTGCTCCGTCCAAAATATAAAAAAAGATTAGAGGTTTTTATAAGATCTAAGAAAGTTGTAAAATTAAATGGTGAAAAATTAGATTGGTTGAGACGAGAGTTTATACGGAGAAATCATTATATTTTCTTGACAAATTTAAACTCAACAAATAGCTAGGATTTAGGGAGTAATTGACTAAATAATCACGATTTGGCTCTATCTCAAAATCTTTCAAGTAATTCAAGCGTGTTCAAGCATATGTATGTGTGTTCTACTGTGCGATGCTTTAGCAGTGAACGCCTGAGTGTGCGTCTAAATATGCTCTTGAAAGACTATTAAACGACGTAGGTTGCTCTTATGGAAAAATTGAAGTGAGGACAGTCTATCAACACCTCTGTCAAAAAGGAAAAACACGATATTTTTGTCTAAATCATTTTTTACGAAGGCGACGAACTTCTCGTCAAAAGAGCTAACCTCCATACCCTGTGTTTGGAACGGTGTCAATCAAAGGTTAGTTGAGAAGTCACCGTAAATTTAGACCATTTTTGCGACAATGTGATGTAATTGTCGTCGACAATGTGATGCACGGATGGCTTGTGACGTGATTGCACCGTGCAACGCTTTCCATGCATGAGAGCAAGAGAGCTTGTGCCATTTTGGGCTTAGGATAACCGATTACACATGCAGAGTCTTAAAGGGGGAAAAAAAAAAGACCATACATACAAAGTAGAAACACGCAGGACAAGGGACTAGGCAGGAGCCAGCTTTTCAAAACAGATTTTCAGTTCTCCCCTTGTTTGGACCATTTGTTCATGATTGATGACTCAAATGCGACTATAATTCTTCGCAACTTTCGTGCCGTTTAGTCCTTCAATTTTTCTCTCGGGCATACTAGGATATCCTTTATGTATGAATCGCATCTTTTTTAAAAAAAAGGGCATAATCCTGAGCTTAGACTTTGCAATTCATACATAAAGGATCGTCTAGAAATTAAATCAGGACGATCTTGGGTAGCCGCGCGCTAGTCTCACCGGCTAGCCACCTCACTATGGTGTCTTACATTTATGATTGTTTGTGTATGTATTTGTTCAGACTTAAAAATGTTGTTAGTTACGATATAAACTATGATGGTTTGTTCTCCGTAGCTCTTTGCCAGATGAATATATGATTTAACAGCAGAGAGATCAACAATCAGTTATTGCTGATAAAGCCATAAAACTAACTAAACATGGAGCCACTTTGCATGTATGTCATCGGTCATCTATGGACACTAGTTGATATCTCGCGCTTTGTTGCGGGATATATAAATAAATACATGTTATATAATATAGAAATGATAGATGTATATATTTAAATAATATGAAAATGATGTGAAGATAATGATTTGACATTGCTTGCATATTGAGTTCTAAAAATACAACAAAATTGTAAATAATATATTATGTTTATATGATATTTAAAATACTTTAGATAATAATTAGTAGTGGGTGATGTCGTGACACACTTGCATATGATTTAAAAATTTTTAGATAATAATTGCTAATAGGTAATGATGTGACATATTTATATGTTAAGTTTTAGAAGTTAGTGATCATTACCTATATATAAAAACTCTATATATAAATAGTATAAATGTGGCAGAACTCAAACTCTTTTGCCCTGAATCTATATATCCAATCTGAATGGAAGCCATGATTTGCTCTGACCAAATCATGGGGAGGTTGGTAGCTGGTTGTTGCGTGATATGCTCGACGAGATCGATCAGCCACACAGATGTGAGATTCATGCACAGAATTCTCCAAGATCACGTACCTTGCAGTCAAAGCATATATAATAGGCTAATCCTGTCTGTTCTTAGCCCTGCTCTTACGGAGCTAATCATGGTGTAAACCACTGGACCGACTAATAATTCGCAGTGCCTGCCCTAGCCCTAGTACTGGCTAGTACTGCCACTTAAACTAATGCTATATACACGCCGTCACATGATGAACATGATTATTATTTTTTCAGAAAAAATGAAGAACATGGATTATAGGTACTGAAAGCAAATGCATGATGTATAATTATTAACTAAGTTGCGATCTGTTTCAAGATTGGGAATGAACTAAAATTAATTTGCGCCGAATTTTTTTCTCTAAGCTACTGAGCTAGAGTTCTTTCTCCTTTACAGGTGTATATAATTAAATTGTATTCAGATTTGTGCTTCTTTGGGTACAATGGTAGATATATTATAATATATTATTATTGCATTACCTTAGAAGGGCTTATATTATATAGTACATGGGAGTGCATGTTTGTTGCGAAAAGCAAATTATCAGAAGTTCTCAATCCCAAAGAAAATAGCTAGTTAAATAATTTAATCTTTTTCCATCTAGTTGCACGAGAGTCACACTCATTTCTCGCTTTCAGTCCATGTCAGACAAAAGAGATAAAAGTATACCGCATTAATAAAACAGGAAGGAATTGTGTGCTTTCCCTTTAATCACGATGCAGACATTTTAATTTACAAAGTTGCATATTTGTTTTTGTGGCTGGAGTTGTATATACACATATACTACAACAGTTATGACAGAGTTGCTTGGCCGACTACAACACATTCAGGCTTCAACCGTTTCGTCCCCTCTTGGATTAGTTACAGTGTCGCTTGCAAGTTCATGAGCTACCTTAATGTGATCCTTTCCAATAAATACATTAATCTAAAATGTACTGGTAAAAATATTGTATCTTTGACAACGAGCTGTCTGTACAGTGAGCTGTATTAATTTACACATCAGAAAACTCACGACCGAAGATGATGATCACCACACGTTCTAATCAACATAGGAAAAACACCATCTTTAATCTTTCTTTGGTACACACAATGCTATATATTTCTTTCAATTTCAAATAATTAACTAATTAACACATGGCGGCTCCCATCAAAGCAACAGATTAAACAGTACAGCTGTGTTGATGTGTACCTAAAGCTTAAACCTGTTTGGCTCCGAGAAACTTCAACGGAAAGCAGCCGGTTGTGATCGATGAATGGCGAAATGAGTGACCAAATGTAACAACACCTACACATACTCACCCATGAAAAGCCCTTGCATGGAATGATTTGATCGGATTCCAAGTGTTTTTTTTTAAAAAAAAAAAATTATGGATTGCTTTTTAGTCTTAAGCTAGCTGGTCATGATCGAGAGGTAGGTCGGGGCCCCACATGACAGGCACCCAAAAGGCAAAGTACCACATTTTCTGGGGTGGCCCACACGTATGAGAGCCGCTTTGAGATATTCTCAAATGCACTCACCTTGGGAGGACCCACCCTGCATGCAGGTCATCTCGTAGGCCATCATGCTGGGTTTATCTTTTTCTCCATTTATCCATGGCTTTTAAGCTTGATTGGCTACAAAGACAAAGAAAGGTAGGGGTAGAGGTAGGTGAAGGTGAACATGCTCTCTCTAAAGAAACAACAAAAAATAATGAAAAGAAAAGAAAAGAAAATAAAAGCTTTGGTTTAGAGTTTAGATAATGTCGGATACTCCACTAATGTAACCTCACAATTCACAAGATTCACGCTAGGATATTCAGGGAGTTTGTTGGTCAGTGTGAATGTGAGTGATGAGTCGGGGTGTGCGTTTGAACTGTCCGTTTGGCTTGGATAATTTGCTTCACGCAAAACGCATGAGACGGATCACGAATGATTAATTAAGTATTAACTATTTAAAAATTGAAAAAATATATTTGTTTAATTTTTTTAAGAAACTTTAAACACAAAATACACTGTTTATTAGTTTTAAAAACATATGCTCGTGAAAAAGATAAATTCGCTCAACCAAGTTGCTGAATCAAACTCAGCCGTCAGTCACCTTGCCACCTTGGGGTATGTATGATCACACCTGGCTGATGAACAGTTGGTGAATGAATCGATAGCATGTTGGCATGCATGCTGAGGAATTTGCCCCCTTTTGATTCTTTTGAAGGAGCATTGCATTGCTTGCAGGGAAAGATGCATGCAGAAGCGAGTACAGTAGAGCAGATCGAGTGAGAGCAGAAGGTAGCTCATCAAAAGGTGACCAACGACCAACCAACGGCATGCATCCATGATTCATCAATATAATGGCGCTTCATCCATCAATTGGTTGTGTTTGAAACTAAATTAAGTTGTGAAAACCATTAACATATAATGAATTAAATTTTAATTATTAACAACTTGATAAATTAATTTATTTGATATTTTAAAATAATTTTTATATAGAAAATTTTCACATAAAATATTCCGGTTAAATACTTTTAAAAACGTGTTAAAAAGATCGAGATAAAATCTATATATTATTCAGAAAAAAAAGGCCCCGTGCAGTTGCTCCTTGCAGTTGCACGCACGCACGGGGAGGAACTCGACAAAAGGCTGCCAAAATCGCAGAAGACAAGCTCGCACGTTTAGGTCCCCATCACTAATCTGCGCGACGGTGCGCTGCTGGTTTGCATTCTCTGCTCCATCGCAGATAAGCCGTGTTGAAAAGAAATAGTCTATGAACAATCTTTTTTTATATGTGTAACTGTAACTAAAAAACCGTCAAAATCAAATTTAAAAATTGGTTGTAGTCGATAAGCCAAAGAAGCAAGCAATGAAGCTGCACCACAAAATTCATTCCCGTGTTGTAAATCAAAAAAAAAACGAGTTGGTTTGGTTTGATGCCGGACAAGGCAATGACTTAATTTTTCACGAGAATATATTGTACCTTGTTGAAGTTAACACTGTAACAAAACAGAACCTCGACACCTACAGTGTATTTGATAAACTAGTCTATATAAGTGGGTTTCACAACTGAGAGTTTATAATTATAGAAAATATCACAATGTTAGTGAATAAGGTGGATTTCACCGGAGATAAGAAGAAATCATTTGTCTCCATTTTCTGTTACAACCACGTGAGTCTTTTGACACCAATAAAATGGGTCTCACCAGCGACACAGTACCACTACGAATTTTGATCTGCCTATAGTGCTATGGATAAATTTTATTATTTTTTTCGTATAAACTAGTTTTCCATATAATATTGTGGTTTCTCTCAGGAAATCCTCGTGTTCTATTCGAAAAGGAAGCTGGGTGTATCAGCCAGCAACAGACAGACAGGAAGTATTCTTCCCCGTCGGATCCCGTCTGATGGCGGACGCGGGCATGACAAAGCACGAAAGCGACGCAGGCGACCACCAGAAGAGGAGACGATGCTACACTGTCAGTCTTACACAGCGCATCATGTTTCCAACTCCTGCATGCGTCTCGCCGAGCTGCTTTCGTTTTATTTTATTTTTGTTTTCTTTTGGGGGGGGTCTTGTCTTTCTTCTACAAGTGCCAAACAAGATTAGTTAGGTGAGGGGCAGCCAAACAGGGGAAGATTAAGCCAAGAATCTTCCCAGCGAAGTGACCCCGTCCGTTCCTGTTTTGGGAGGTCATAGGTTCAGCAGTCCAGTTTGGTAGTACGAACTCTGATTCGAGGACTGTGACACAATTAATGTCTCGTGTTTCTCCTTCTCATTTTCTTTGGCACGTATTCGTCGCTTTTGCTTCTCATGCACCTGAACGTATATACAGGGCCGTCCTTGGCAATTTAAGGGCCCTGTATCAAATTTAAAATGAAACTTTGTATTTAAAAATACTAATTGTACGATATATCAAGGCTATATATTTTTCACAATACGTTGGGACGGGTTTTTACTAACATTGTTTTTTTACTTAGTCATTGTAGTCAGTGGCCCTTCAACCACGTCAGGAAAGTTAGATCAATCTAATGCTCTTTTCTGTAGCTATCTTCTACTATCGCTCTTTTCTGTAGCTATCTTCTACTATCAAACGAACAAAAATCATTTGCAACCAATGACAAATAAAGGATATTTAGTGGCGATCTAGCTAAAAGAAAAATCATTGTAACAATTTAGTTTTTTTATTGAATGAAAAAGGAATCATTATGGCCTAGAACATATGTTCGTATCATCGTCATGAAATAAAGTTCTTAAGATAATCATGATTTTTATCGAACACTTTTTCAGAGCAGAAAAAAGAACAACACGTTCTAATCATTTCAATAGAGCAAACAGGGAGAAATTTGAAAAATGGAATGAAAAGATCCTAAAAACATATTGACTTAAATTGAAACACATGATTTTTGAACCCTCCATGTGCGGTCGCTCACTTCGTCCTATTTGCTCTGGGACGGCCCTGCATATATATGGCTGGTTGTTTTGAACGCTAAACGTAAACGTGATACAAGTATTATCTTAAAAATATTTTTTTATACTAGTCACATCTCTTCGGCTTATCAATATATGATTATGAAAAGATGTCTTGGAAGTAGGTCAAAAGGTATGTTTTAGAAGCTTATAACAGTTGCATCTTTTTTATTCACAAACAGTCTAGCTTTTTTTGTTTAGATTTTAACAAGATATAGTTATAACGTTTAGAAAATAAATTAGAAGCTTCTGATTTTCCTAGCTTCTCTCGACTCACCAGCTGCTTGTTAAAATATACTCCAAATAGATCCTAGCATCGAGTAGATTAATTTTCTGGCTAAAACTTTTAGTGAGATCTATGTATTACAATACAACAAAAAATAATACTTCCTTCGTTCATAATATATTTATTTTTAGCGTTTTTTATTTGTTTCAAAATAAATTCATTTCTAAAATAATCATTGCATTGGAGCTTGTGAAAATAAAAAATAATTGTATTCATACTAGGTAAAATGAAAAATAATTGCATTGAAATTCGATAAAAGAATATTCTATTTTTTTTATTTTATATTGATATATATGAGATGGATGAAAAATAAATTTATTTTGTAACGAAAATAATACTGGTAAGACAGGGAGTGGAAAATAATCGTGCATCTTGGGAACGAAACCACATTTCTCCACGGTCGTGCTCCAGACATGATGTGAGACCAGTGTTACATGACTTCTCAACAAGTAACATTCCATGTATACATGCTCTAGAGTCCAGACCTGTCCGTACATACTGCTCTTCCTTGAAGATGGACCCAACATAACCGGTCCCACATGTCAACGGTATATTGATATTGGAGTAGTACTAGCAGTACTTACTATCACCGTCAAAAGTGAGGTAAGAGTGCAATATAAAAAAGGACGTCCATCTACTAGTGGACCACACATTGGGCGTCTCGGTTTTAGGCCGTAACGTAAAACGGAATGACCAAAACAACCAATTTATTTTAACAAATGACCTATTGGTTAAGTTAATCAGTACTAGGACTCCATTACTATTATCTCAAGTTCTCAACTCTCGAGTTGCAGCAGCAAGGCAGGTAGAAAGGAGAAACGAGAAAGCACATGCTTACAAAGCACTGGTCTAGAAAGAGAAAATAGTTGGAGTACTCAACAACTGATCTGGTCAATTGATGAGTATGGAGGTTTGATTTTCCTCGGTGATACTTGTATCAGAAGCAAATGTGTGTAAACCAGGCAACACAACATCACAGCATGACAAGTACTCGTCATCCTGTTCGCAGCGATCACCACATGGCATAAACTATTTTGTTTGGGATAATAATAGAGGCCAAACGTTGATTATTTCTTGAATTGTATCTAAAAAATTCACACTAAACCTTAAAAGAAAACAATATGTCAGCCATTAGCACGGTGTCATGCTATAAACAGTGTTATAGAAAGAACATGATACAAGTACGAACACTGTTCATGATACAATGATTTGAGTGATGCATGATCATACTCGTATCTGGGAAAGATTAATATGATTTTTTAAGTAATTTTTCAATAGAAATCTGGGAAACGTGTTTGGAAAATGAGGGAATAGACGGTTCAGTTTTAAAATTTATTTTTAAAGATTCAGAAAATAAAAAAACATGTACTACCAGGCTACCAGCTGTAAAAACACAAAGGGAAAAAAAAGGAGAAAGAACGAGGAAATCGCTTCCTCTGCCGTGTGCTCCACCCTCGCGTTGCCACGTGGGCGAGGGAGGCCGGAAACCCGGAACGGGCGGGGAGGGCAATTCCGGCAAACCACCTGGGTGCATTGAATTGAATCCCGAATAAATTGAGCCGGAGATTTTGAGGAAAGGCGTGGAAAATTACAAAAATATTTTTTTGTCTGTCTCTCTCTTCTCGTAACCGTGTCTTCTCTGCTCTCTCGCCTCCACCCCCGCCTCTCGCCATTGCCACCGCCGCCTCCTCTCCACTTCGTTCTTCCCCGTTGGCCCGGCGAAACGGCGGCGAGCGGGCGCCGGTGGATACGGGGTAGCGTCCGGCGGCAGACTGCGCCGACCTGGGTGACCAACTGACGACGACGACTTCCCTTTCCCTCTCCCTGCGTGGTGCTGAAGTTGAAGGAAGGGCACACGGCGACGACGTCAGGTGAGAAGGAAGTGACTTGCAAGGTTGCCGCCGCGTCTTCGGACTCGAGGGCGTCTTCCTCCCGAGAGGGGTGTACGCTTCTTCTTCCGGCCTCTCAATCGTCCTGCTCCTTCTCAGGGTGAGTCCTCTTCTCTTGCGATTTTTTTTCTTGTTTCTCTTGTTGTTTTCGATTCCTTCCCCGTGGTTGGCTCGCTTCTCGCGCTCGTGTTTGTTTGAATCCAAGGCGCGTTTGATGATTTGATTGGGCGTAGCTGATCTGCTGATGCTTTGTTTTTCGTCGGGTTTGGTAGGGAGAGGCTGCTTCGATTTCGCGTTTTTTTGACTTTGATCATAAGGTTTACCCGATCTGAAACCGATTGATTTGGTTGCGTGGATAGTACCGTATCAAACTGCTCACGGCTCTTAGTTTGTGCCGATTTAGGATCGTCCTGGATGCAATGGAGTAATTAATCGCTGTGCCCCAATAATTATTCAGTTTCTCCTTCATATGTTTTCTCTGTTTATTTGGTGCTTGAGGTGACCTCGCGTCCTTGTTTGGTTTGAACACACAAGGAGGATTACCTTGAAAATAAGTGGTGGAAGAAACAAAACTTAAATGCGTCTCGTCTCTCTGCTGGTGATCATCTGCCACTTGTTAATTTTTTTTCTGCAAAAAAAATCGGTTGCTGACGATGAGGTCGGCGTAGTAGGCTTTGACAACGCCCCCTGAATTTTTTAAAGCATCCTGAATCTGTGAATCACACCATTGCATAATCTCTGATAGTGAATTGGACCTACTAAGTGTATACTAATGTTAAACCTGTCAAGAAAGTACATGTAAGAGTAGCGCGCGTCTTGTTTGTGTTTCTCAAAATCAGTGACGGCATTCTACGGTATAGTACACTATTACACAGATTTTTTTGCACGGTATGAACTGGCTATACAGTATTAGTACACAGCATTCAACCATGTGTAACTAAAAAGTCTGCACCTTCATAAATCACTAGGGCGTAAAAGACGCCTTGGGTTTTTAGGTGCACGATTGATCGCTGCATTTATCTCCTGGCGTAGGGTCCTACCGTACGTCGTATAGTTGACTTCAGCAGACACGAAGAGAATGGACGGGGCCCACCTGCCAGTCGTGGTTCACCGGTTACGGTTAGGTTACCATCAGAGGGTAAACCTGGGCGTGCCACTTAACTTTTGATCTCAGCAACTGATCTAGTAGTATTGAATTGTATTGTGCCAGTAGTATTTACTGTGTGGCAGGATTACTAGATGATGGACATGCCATCAGTGGTGGTGGCATTAGTATCTGCTTAGTGCTGGTGAACGTTGTTAATTACTCTGTCTGTTTTCTGTTGGAACAAGTGATGTCAATGGATTTACTATCAAAACTTTGACCAAACAATAAAATTTCACAAACTATTCGGTAGGAAGAAAATTCAAAGTTATAGCAATTGGTGTCAGATTTTGATAACAGACGAGGTAGTGCTAGGATCATGGGTTATACACATGTTCTTGTATTCTACCAGCCGTGTCAAGAATAAGCAATCCGCTGTAACTGACAATCACAGTGATGAGAACAAATAATGCAGTTTCTCCCGGTTCAGAAACGTCCTAGCGTAGTGTATTACTACTGTATTTTCAGTATCAGCAGCGGTGGCTGCGTTTGGTTCGTCGAATCTATTCCTCTGTCCTGCCAATTGCAGTTAACTAAATCACTAATAAGTTGGTAGCATTGCTGCATGTGCAGCAGTATCAATGTACTCGTAGTACAGTAGTATCATCAGGCGAAGTGGCAGGAACATTAGGGGTAAGTGGCGGTATACTAATCGCTGCAACCAACCAGCGTTTAGTACCAGTAATTAGTACTGTTCGTGCAACGTTGTGATGCATAAAGTGGTGTGCTTAATGAAAGGCAGCACTGCGGCCAATCCTGGCAGTCCACCACTTGATAGTACTAGTAATTACTCCGTTTCTGTATGGACTAATCCGTTTCTTTTTGTTCCGTTTTTTCTGGTTTTTTTCTTTGGTTTCATTTCATTTGAGGGGAAAAGAAACAGCATGGCCTGCAGTTGCACGTGAGCTCTGATAGTCTTCTGGGGAATAACAGATGCAATTAGTCATAGTCTAGCGCATCTTTTTGTACCTGTTCGTGATTTCTTTATGCGCGAGTGAGTTTCACTGGACTCCCTGCTTGCCTCTTGAATTTTAAAACATAATCATCCCTGGGAGGGTTAGTTACTGTTCTTCACTTTGGGTGCGTTTCACCAAACAAGTGGCAGCACCATGATTTTTTCCAAAAGACATAAATTTTCCGGTAAAGAAGCACGTGATGTCACCTACTACAACATATACCACCGGTAGGATGCAGCACCTTGTCGACAGAAAAAGATGTTTTTGAGTTCAACTAAGTGGCATGAATCATTGCAAATAAAGCTGATGGTAGGATGTTTAGTGCTACAGCACAATAGTAGCAAGCAATGTGCTGTTAATCGCCGGCCATTCCTTTTCGTTTTTAGTAGATGAGTTGCAAGTAGCCATCAGGAATGTGTCACTCGACATGCGCATTGCACCTTTCTTTGCTTCCACTATACTCTCATCTCGTGATAATTGAGCCGTGGAAAACTCTAGCAACAGATTTGTTCAGCTGCACAAGGACATTTGAGTTATCCTTGGGGTCCGGGCTTAATCTAGGTTAAGATGCTAGCATATAGGACATGTCGGGTTTTGATTAGTTTATGAACATCGGAACATCGGAGCAAATAAACTACTATCAACCTAAAGGTCTTAATAAGAATTGGCTGAGTTGCTCGAATTTCATTAAAGAAGATTTTGCATGACCTCATCCGCCCATGTCTGTCTTTGGTTGGAAGTTCAAATGCAAACACGATTTTTGATCCTCTTTGGTTTAAGTAAGGTTCAGGTGTGCACAAAACACTCATACACCATACAGCATACACTAGGATAGTTTTTTTTTCATTTAATTTATATCCCCTGTTATGACCGACCTATAGGCTGCGTTTGAGAGCTGTAAAAAAAACAATATCGTTTTTCGGGTTTATGTTTTTCAAATGGTTAAATAATGTGTTTTTTAAAATACTTTTTTATAAAAAAGTTGTTTTAAAAAATCATATTAATCTATTTTTTAAGTTTAAAATAATTAATAATTAATTAATATTGTACTAATAGTTTATCTCGTTTTACGGATCTTCTCGATCTTTTCCGTTCTTCCCTTCTCAGACACAGCCTAAGGTCCCGTTCGGTACTAAAGATATTTGTGGCACGTTTTTCAAACTGCTAAATGGTGTGTTTCGTGCAAAAAATTTTCTATATGAAAGTTGTTCTAAAATATCAGATAAATTCATTTTTCAAGTTTGTAATAATAAAAACTTAATTAATCACACGTTAATGTCACCTTGTTTTACGTAAAACACTTAATCTTTATCTTTATCTTCGCGACTTTCAAACATCACTCTGCGTTCGGATCTGCTAAAACTTTGGATAAAAAATAAAGATATTTGTGGCACGCTTTTCAAACTGCTAAACGATGTGTTTCGTGCGAAAATTTTTTATATGAAAGTTATTCTAAAATATCAGATAAATTCATTTTTCAAGTTTGTAATAATTAAAATTTAATTAATCATATGTTAAGGTTAATTTGTTTTACGTGAAACACTTAATCTTCATCTTTATCTTTATCCTCAGGAGATTCAAACACCACCTTAAGTGCCTCACCAATCTCCTGTTGAATCTAGCACAGCAGCAGCAGCAGTGTAACAAGGCCTTGTTTAAATCCCACGTCAAATTTTTACACCCTGTCACATCGAACATTTGAACGTCTGCATGAAGTATTAAATATGGGTGAAAAAAATAACTAATTGCACAGTTTGCGACTAATTTGTGAGACGAATCTTTTGAGCCTAGTTTCGCAACGATTTGACAATGTGATGCTACAGTAAACATTTGTTAATGATGAATTAATTAGGCTTAATAAATTCGTCTCGCGGTTTATAAACGGATTTTGTAATTAGTTTTTATATTAGTGCCCAAATAATTTTTATATTAGTGCCCAAATAATCCATGATACATCCTGTATAATACCCGATGTGACACGCCAAATTTTTACACCCCTGATCTAAACATCCCCGAAGCTCCAAAACCTTGCTATTGCTATCAACCAAAAGCCATTGCCTTTATTAGGTTCCTGCCATGTGTGAACCCCGGATGCCAGCAGCGGCTAGTCATCTGTCCTTACCCTTGTTTCGCATATCACCAGCATTACTTAGATTTAATAAAATAGACTCAGATCAGATTGGCCTTGCTGCAGTTTGACTGTGCATCATGTTATATAGCACAACTCCACCACTGTTGGAACACACACGTCACGTAATTACTTCCCATGGAGCCTGGAATCCTCGGTGAAAGCGATTTTGATCAGCATGTGATAAAGGGCAATTAATCCCTGTAATTTTCAGCTTAGTAAGCGATTCGGTTTGTGGCTTACGTGCAATGACTGGCTGTCACCAGTGACAGCGATCACTTTGGGGAAGAGAGGGAGAGAGATGTGTGTGTTGCAAGTGTTGCCACATCTTAGGTGAAAACGGCGACCCTCCAAACGCCGGAAGATACGTAAGGTTTTGAATCGTTTTGATGGAATTTTTCATCATCAAGCCTTCTTTGCAGTGTGCTGGAGTACTTGCTGTTTGGGTGGTAGTGAAGGATTTGTTGCGTTGCTCACAAGCTTCAAATACTTGCCTGTCTTTGTTTTGGCACGTGTGGATCAATGTGCTGTGCTGGTTTGTGTGAAACTTCCCAGAATGTCAAAGTTAGAGTTTACCGTGTTTTGCCTATTTTTGGACATTTGGCACAATCATTTATCTATTCTTTTACTCTTCCTTTTTTACTTGTCCTCTCTGTTCTTTTGTTTAATTAAAAAAATGTTAATGCGATGGCAGCCTTTCCTATGCCTTTTATGGTTTGGTTTAGTTGGCACAAATCAATGCTTGTTTTGATACAGCTCGAATTCTTTGCAATGCTTACTAGAATAGGAAACTGCTCAAAATTGCAGTTCTAGATACAGCGTGCATTCGTTCAAATTTCAAATAGAAAGCTGGAGTGAGGTCCCATTGGCTTTGAATACTTACTATTTATACTTTGAATTTAGAAAATTCATAGTAAAGTTTTAATTATTTGCAGTATGTTAGTAGTACTACTCATCAGGGCACCATATCACATCATAGTAATTGCATTATATCCATTAATTAATTCAGACCTCAAGCAATATCTATGAATCTTCTCCAAAAATGCCCATTTCTATATGCATCAAGCATGTGTTAAAAAAAAGCACCCAAAAGAAAATAGAGTGCAAAACATAGTTAGATGTAAAATTAATGAATTAGCATAGTGCCCCTCCACATTCCCCCAAATTATAGAACCCACCCCTCACCACCTCATCGATAGCACAACCACACATGCACAGTGTCACAGTGGTCACATCACCGTATACCCCCCTGCACGGCTGCGCCACCTGCAGCACGCCCCCCATCTTTTACTTTACAGTATCCCCCAAATATTCCCGCAAAAATTAATCCCACTCCCCCCCATTCCCCCGCAGACAGAGCTAGTACTAGCCCAAGAAGAGGAAGAGGAGGAAGCTGGAGGAGAAGACGAGGAGGAGGAATCCTCCGGCCGGCGACGAGAGGGTACTAGATGGACGCACAAATGGCCGCCGCGGCGCACCCGCTGCCGCATCAGCAGAAGGCGGCCAACCTGGCCCGCACCTTCACCAAGCTGCTCCGCCGGAAGCGCGCTGACGCTGTCGCCGCGGCGGCTGCGGCGGCGGGGGAGCCCGGGGTGCCCGATGCGGCGGTGTCTGTGGTTGGAGATGAGTACGAGTGCTCCGTGGAGGCGGCGGGTGTCCCGTCGTTGAGCAAGCTGAAGCTGTCCGGCAACCTCGGCGCGGCGTATTCGCTGGACGCGTTCTTCCGGAATGCGACTGAGAAGAAGGCGGCGGCGGTGGCGGTGGCGGCCGGGCCGCAGACGTCGCCGCAGGTGGCGCCGGATGTGGCGAAGGATTCATTGCTGGCTAACCTGTTTGCTGGTGTCTCGGCGGTGAAGGCGGCGTACGCGCAGCTGCAGCTCGCGCAGTTCCCCTACGACGCGGAGGCGATTCAGGCTGCGGATGCCGCCCTGGTGGCGGAGCTCACCAAGCTGTCCGACACCAAGCGGCGATATCTCCGTGACCCCGCCGCTGCGGCCAAGAACGCGGCGGCGGCGGGGCACACCGCGCTCTTCGCGCACGCCGAGGAGCAGCGGCACCTCCTCAAGACGTACCAGATCACGGCGAGGAAGCTGGAGGGCGAGCTCCGCGCCAAGGAGGCGGAGGCCGACCGCGCCAGGAGCTCCCTCACCGCGGAGCTCCGCGCCGAGCGCGCCATGGAGGCGCGCCTCCACCCCGGACGCACCCTCGCGTCGCTCGACGAGCTCCACCTCTCCGGCCTCAACCCCACCCACTTCCTCACCGCCCTCCGCCACACCGTGAAGTCGATCCGGTCCTTCTCCAAGTCAATGCTCAACTCGATGCAGTCCGCCGGTTGGGATCTCGCCGCCGCGGCGGCCGCCGTGCACCCGGGCGTCCAGCTGCGCCGCGCCGGGGACACCAAGTTCGTCTTCGAGTCCTACGTCGCCATGAAGATGTTCGCCAATTTCCACCGGAGGGACCTCAACCTCAGCTTCTTGGACGAGCGGGAGTTCTACGACCGCCGCCGGTTCTTCGAGGAGTTCACGGAGCTCAAGGCGGCGCCGGCGAGCGCCTTCCTCGACGTGAGGAACGCGCGGTGGTGCGGATTCGGCAAGTTCCTTCGGGCCAAGTACCTGTCGCTGGTACACGCCAGGATGGAGACGGCGTTCTTCGGGAGGCTGGAGCAGCGCGGCATCGTGAGCGCCGGGCCGGGGTTCCCGGAGAGCTCGTGGTTCGCGGACTTCGCCGAGATGGCGCGCCGCGTCTGGCTGCTGCATTGTCTCTTCTACGCGTTCGACGGCGGCGCCGAGGAGGACGGCGCCTCAATCTTCCAAGTCCGCACTGGTGCGCGCTTCTCCGAAGTGTACATGGAGAGTGTCAGCGACGGGCGCTCCGACGAAGCCGCCGCCGCCGCCGCCGAGGAACGCGTCGTCGGGTTCACCGTGGTGCCGGGGTTTAGAGTTGGCCGGACTATGATCCAATGCCGGGTGTACCTGTCGCGGCCGGGACGGCGGCCGTGATGGTTGTGGCAAAACCGTCTTGTTTCAGGTGTCCGGCGGATGATAAACGGGGAGGAATGTCCATTTTGGGGCGGCCGTCGAGGTCTCCCGCCGGCAGCCGGCTGCGGCGGCGGTGGTGGTGATGATGATCAGTGGGTGGTTATGTATCTATTAAGGGATGTAGTGGTGGTGATCATAATATAAATGGCATTTTAAGTTTGGATCCATTGGAGCAATCAGCAATGTTCTGGCAGTGTTCTTGTCCTGGATCATTGGATGGATTGTCTGCAGTGATTTGCTTGTTTTGCAGAGCTTGTACTCTACACAAGATGGAACCAAAGATCCAGTTCATGAGCATCCATGTAGGTTGGGTGGTAACTACTAGTACTACTAACTGGTTAGCATATTCTTGCTCCAATTTTTTTTTTGCTTATTTAACTTGTGTATTAAATCATGAGGGTTGATCTGATCAATGTGGGCTTAGTTCTGGAATGGTGTTCTTGTTTCTAGGGAGGAACAAAACAATAATAATAAATACTTTTTGGATGTTTGTTGCGATGGCTTTGGCATGTTGGAACTTGTGATTTGCTGTTTTGCAGTTGGTTGCCTCCTTTTGGTGGTTTGTGATCAAGAGCTAAAGGTATGTGCTTATGGGCGACGGCATCAGCGTGGACTAAGTTAATCTTGCTGGCTTCTTTAATCTTTAAGCCAAGCCGCCTGGTTTGTTATGAGAACAAGACAAGGTGAGGATCAAAAGGTTTCCTTGCTTTGGCTCATGGCAAATACTCGCACACAAACGGTTCTCCACTCTTGCAGTGTTGCTGTCTACTGGGGTAGCTCAGTTTTGCTGACAGTGTCAAATATAAATGAGGATCATCAGCATAGCTGAGCTGATCATGTTGATCCTTTTTTTTTGTTGCATCATTATAACACCTCGTGTACAAGTACAACCTCTTTTCCTTTTTGTGTGTAAGAAAGGGAGGTCGTATTTTCAACTAATTTTTTCTCCTTTTGCTTTTCTTATTTGTTAAGACAATGATAACTGGTGCTAGCTTTGGTTTGGGAGCATGATACACAGCTATGTTGCACTAAGCAGCAACATAAAAAGGATTGAGATGTGGAACGTGAAAATAATCACACACTTAGGCCTTATAATCCAAGTGGAGTGGGGGACTTTATTCCCTATTTTTTTAGCTGAACTTTACTCCTTTATGAGAATTTCCCAACTGTAGTTTTGACCGTCATCTTTAGGCCTTGATCAAACGGCTCGTATCTCTGCATTTTGGCCCATGGGCTATCGCCTGAATAAATAGAGGCTAGCCAATGGGGCCATCGTACATTCTTGAACTGTCTTATTCTTTGGACTCTTGTTTCACAGAACTTTGGGCGGTATGCAATAGGCTGTAGGCTTTACTCATTATTTTCTACTGCAGTAGTACTAACTTGGTTGAGAATTATCCCTGCAAATTCAGCTACAATTTACATTGTCAAGACAAAACTAATCATCAATAGGTAAATTTGTGAGACTACCTTTTTTGCTGGGAAAACTATTAAGAATCACACCTTTGAGACACACACACATACATACATATATACGTACGTACATACATGCATACATGCATACATGCATATACATACACACATATATATATATATACACACACACACATACATACGTACATGCATACATGCATATACATATATATATATGTGTGTGTGTATGCATGTAGGTATGTACGTATATATGTATGTATGTATGTGTATGTCTATATGTGTGTGTAGGGATGCGTTAAAGTGCAACCGGATTGTGTAATAACTGAAACACACTTCTCACAGATACACCCCACCCCACCCTCTCCCCGCAACTTTTCCCACCCCATGCGCTCCCATCCACCCCTCCTTCCTGAGCGTCCTTCATCTCGCACCTTTTCAAAAACATCGTATAGTAAAACGATTACTAACATCTTGTTTGTGGCATAATATATTATAAATAAAATATTTACTATACATAAAATTGAATGATGTATTCATCCCATATCTTTTAAGTAGGGAGTAAATTATTTACTTGAAGTGCAAATCATGCTATGTATCCATCTTGCATCTTTAAGTAGGGAATAACTTATTTACTTAAAGTGTAATCGTGTCATATACCTGTATCCAAGTTTTAGTCAATGTTAAGTAAAAATGATTTAACCCTAGTTAATTTTTTACTATATATATTGGAGCCTCACGTATGGGAGTGATATTTTTAATCCCATGTGTATTTATCAAGACATATTTGTTTTTAAAGATGTATTTATTCCATTAGACACGTTTGTATTCAGTAATTAATTCACTCCGCTTTGTCATGATTGAGTAAAAAAATTACAAGTAGTTATATGCAAGTAATAATTCTTTTATTAATCATAATAATATCATTAAAGACAAAGTGATATCATGACAAATTATATTTTGGTTTTATCAGATAACCAATAAAAAAATTACACATGTGAGACAAATACGCATTCATCTTGATCTAAGAAAAATAAAAAAAAAACTGTCGATACCACATCCCCAAGATGCCAAAAATCACCGCAACAAAAAGTTTTCAAAAAAGAACATCACCACCATCTCCGGTGTCAGCTGTTCTGCCCAATTAGATGTCTACTAGAATCACCAGCAGTATCATCATCGTTGGACAAAGGCCTTGCAACGGTGGCAGGGAGTCTTGGCAAGGCAACAACTCCCTCTCTGCTGCCCCTTCTCACTTCCCTCTCTGCTGCTCCTTCCCATTGATGCTAGCGCCAGTAGGGGGTGCACTCCTGTTCCCCAACGCCACGGGATTTGTTCATGGATAAAAAAAATAGACATCACTGCTGATGGATAAAAAAAGTCATCTGTTATCTCCTTTAACGACAACGAGAACACACAGCCATTCACCACCACTGGCCGCATCACTCACCGGAGCTGTCATCCGCACTCACTTCGCAGGATCAAGTAAAACATCAAAACATCAAAGTATCCATTAGCAGCTTCATCAAATTGGATTTACTGAATTTAAAACAATAGAAAATTACAAAACAAGGGTACTGTGTATTATGCAGCTTTCCCTTAGTATGCATTGATCTAATTTTTTCCAACATAGTTCCACTAAGGTACTAAGGTCTAGCATAAAAAAATGTACAAAGGCATGTGGAGCTATAGAAATTGTTGCAGCTAGTATACGAATAAAGATCTAATTTGATGTTACCTTCTAAACTAACAATATGAGAGCAAAAAAAATAAATGCACTAATTCAAAAAACTGAACTATGAACGTTCATATCTAAAAAAGTAATGGAGAAACACATCTAAATCTTCTACCAAAAAACTAAAATAGATAAACTGAGCTAAAAATTGAATGAACCTATAGAGCCTCTCAAGCTGAAGTATGTGATGCTTCCAACAAAGATCACAAATGGACACTTGAGCCACAACATTTTTTTGTTAAGAAGATGGGGAATGCATAGAGAAACAGTATGACGGGCTAGGGGCAAGAAGATGGTGGATGCACCTCTGCCGACCGGCGGTCGCACCCCGTGCCTGCTTCACCCGGCCAGGGGCTCTAGCGTCCGCTGCTGACCAGCACAAGTGTAGACTGCAGAATGTGAAGGAATAAGAATACATGAGCAAATTAGCAGAATTACAGCAGCAAATCAGCAAAACGACAAAGACGCAAAGTAAAAAGTTCAGGACTCCATGGATTCAACTGCATACCCACGTTACCATCTCGTGCATCGTAGATCAGTGATGCCGCCGCCGTGGGAGGGAGGCAGCGAGGTGCCCTGGCACCGATCTGGTGCTATTGTGACATGTGGCCCTATAAAATAGCTCCGTGATGTCGGTGAAGACGCTAGGCACGAAGGACGCTTGGAGGAGGGGGGGGGGTGATGGGAGGTCTGATCCACCACCAGATCCGTCAAGGGAGGAATCAAGAGGCCGTGCATATGGTGTGGTCGACACAACCGGTAGCTCCTCCTCGCATCCCGCCGTCAATCGCCGTCTCCTCCTCATAAGATTCCATCGGTGTCATCGCCGATTCATGGGTGGGGTAGGGAAGGGAGCACCAGATCGAGCGAGGAAGATGACCGGAACCACCTCACCTCTCCATGGCATGGCACAAAGGACGTCGGTGACCTGCAAGCATCGCCGTCTCCGACCGATTTGACCCGTCGTTGACCGATTTCGCCCGTCATCCGCCGCCCGCCGCTGGAGGACGTCGCCACCGCCGATGCCTCTACCAGCCTTCGCCTGGCGCCTTCTCTCTCTTGGTCGATCCAGGAAAACTAGTGTGAATGGTCTCTAGATCCAGAAAAATAAGGTGGAATGGTTGGTTGCATCCTAATATATATATGTATGCATTATAGATGAGTAAATAGATTACTGGTGGTTTAGGTTAGGTGGGGTAGTAAAAACATTAACACATGCTAGGGTGGGGGTGGGGTGCAGCAGGGGGGAGGGGGCTAAGGGTGCGGGGAGGGGGGTGGGGTGGGGTGGGTTGTGTTTTAATACAACACAACCCATCTATAGTATAGTGTGTGTATATATATGTGTACTATAGTACACTCGGGTTGTGTTATAGCTAAAAACGCTCCCCTCACACCCTACCCCCTACCACCCAGACCCCCCAGAACCCCCCTCCCCGGCGCACGCATGACTCCACCCCCACCCCTCGCAAAACAAATATGATTCCTACGCCGTATCGGCCAATTTGTCAGTTCCCTCAATTTCTCCTCCCTTAACTTCGGAATTTCAGGATTTTGGAACCATCAATCGAGAAAGGCGACCTCCACCTTCGATGGTGCCTGGTTCTGGCGCAAGCCCCTGACGCCCGGAAAGGTGAGGAGCAAGGCGGCATCAACGGCGATCTCCAGCCCCGCATTCAATAGGATGCTATCTCTCCATCACGCCCCTCCGTCGACGACTAGTGGTGGTCCTCCTCAACCGAGTGACCGCCAGCGGGAGGAGCTGGCGACGGCATCCGGGATCTTGGAACCGCACCGAGCAAGAGGGTGGAGGCTGGCGGCGATGGGCGGCGCATCACCGGCGGTTTGCAATTAGGAAGGTAGTGGCGCCGGTGTGGCAGGAGGTGACTCTCTTGGCGTGCCGCCGGATCCAGATGGCCGTGTTATTTTTGTTTTTCTCCTCTGTTTTCTTTCCTCTATCTTCGCATGGTGCAAGCGGAAGCGAGGAAGAAGGCAGCATGGCAACTGCGACCGCTCCCCTCATGAGTGGCGAGATCCAGATGTATCGTGATATCTGTTTCCCTATTCAGTTTTTATTTTCCTCTATCTTCTCACATGACGGCCTCGATTTGGTTCCCCATGTGAGACGCCATGGCACAGAGCCATGTAGGCGTCCTCGCAAGCCATGGACAGTGCCTACCTGTCGGGTCATCCCAGATTCTTCTTTTACTAAATTAAAATTGCGATTCTAAACTACCGGTTTCTTTGTGGAATGGAAACTGGAGCCTAATAGGCAGCAATTATGTCCTCTACTTCTGTTTTTTGGAGGTACTCTTGATGTTGGTATACCAGTAGTTGTCTGCCATTTGTCAATGCTTATTCAGGGTCGGCAGTGGTGGTGCTGTGGGCATAGACTGGTTGAAATTATAGTTGTTTGGACTTAAAATTCAGGATGGTGTGGTGTGATGACTGATGAGCCTCTGATGATATGATCATTTTTCTCTTTTATGTTAGGTCTGACCTTTGGATTGCATACCAGAATTTTTCATGTTCTTTAGCTCGCAATAATCTTCAGGTAATATTATGATAGTCTAGGTTTTTGGATGATTTGCAGCAAGAAGTAAAAATAAATTATGTGAAGCTTATTTGTGTAGTTCTAGTTCTTTTCGATTTTTTTTCATCTAGCTAGGAAAATATTTGTGGAAAATCATTCAGCACCTCCTCAAGTCTACATCCAATTCTGAATTTTCCATGTGTCTGTAATTGATAAGTTAGCAAGTTTTCATTTTTTTTTCTATATGATCTGGCATCGGTTTTGTGTTTCCTGTACATCCACTAAGATTCTTGTTTTTTCTGGGCTTATGTACATGCACAGTTGGCCCTGGGATGCCCCCGGCCATGCCACCTGGCCGTCCTCTCTGTCCACCGTCGGGTGGGTCTGCACCGAGTGTCGGGAGGTAGCTGGGATGGAGGATGCGGTAGAAGAGCGGCGGCGGCCACCTCCACAACGCGTCGCCTTCGATGATGTCTCGGCTACCCATCTCCGACACCGTGCCTTGCTCCTCCTCTTGGCCCTCGTCCACGCCGCCCAAGGCCTGACCTGTCCCCAACGCCACTGTCAATGTCCGAAGCCTGCGCCAACCGTCTCCCCCACTAATAAACGTCCGGACTCTAGATCTATGTAATATTGTCATGGAGTAAAATGTTTACTCACACCATATTATTGTATTCATGTAGGCTTATTGTAAAAAATTTACTATTCTCAAATTGTCTTATAGCTAAACATTTACTATGCGCTAATAAGTATCCGTGAAAAAATACTAATGGGTGAATGCATGGCAATAAAACTATTACTAACACAAATAAGGTACCAAGCTACTAAAAGTGACTAAGACGTAAATGATATTGTTACCAATGACTAGGTAATAAAAGCATTACTAATAGTAGGAGGGTCTAGTTAACTATATAATAAAATCAGTACTAACAATAACGAACTAATCTAACAATATATTTGTGAGTAATTGATTTACTGACAGAGGCTTCAGTGTGACTAAAAATCAATAATTTATTTATTAAAAGAAGATTAGGTATGAAAGTAATCTGTTAGTAATTTTTTTAGTCATAGTTCCACAAGGGAAGGAAAACATCAGGAGTGAAAGAGTAAAAAAAACAAAAAAAAAGGGGGGAACGGAGGGAGTACGGAGTGTGGAAAAAAAAGAAAAAACGTGGGGTGGGGTAGGGTGCACGTGTGGGGGAAGGTGGTAGCGAGGGGAGCGTTTTAGTTATTGCGCACCCCAGATGCGTTTTAGTGTGTGTGTATGTGTGTGTGTTAGTGTGTGTATATATATGGGAACGTATCCTATGCACAAAGTTTTTCTCGTGTATATATATAGTGCATACCAACTAACAAATTTCATCAAAAAATTCAAAAAAATTTGTATATATACTTTTAGTAGTATTACATTTATGTGTGAAGTCTCATCTTGAAATTCATTATATATAGGGAGCACAAAAAAGACAAAATTCTGACATATTTATAATCTCAAAACTACCAGAATTTTTTTATCTTTTTTGTTATGGCTAAAATATAATTTTTTTTATCTTTTTGTTACAGCTAAAATATATATACATGCACTCTGAGTTCACATGCACCCATAATCTATATAAACCTTATATATAGGTTATACGAATATTAGGACGGATAAATTAGGTACTAACAAAATGTACCATGCACGATGTTTCTTTTATACGGTACTATTTACAAGTGTAAAATACCTTGTTTATATAGTTTTTGTATTTTTTTTATGTAAAACACTGAGGTTTTTAATTTACCAGCTTAAATTTATATTGTTTATATAAAATACCTTGTTTATGTAGTTTTTTATGGTAGGATATATATCATTTTGGGAGTATCGTTTTTGCAAGATATCAATTTGATAATATAATAGATGTATCATTTTCTCATTTTGACTAAATATCATGTTATAAAAAAAAGGGGTTAAAGAAATACCTTGAACTAAATGTCATATGTTGTTATTATTTGAAACAAAATATTTGGTAAAAAATGCAACATACATATTATACATATTGTGTATCAACCTAATCTTTTTTCCCTATAGTAAGCATTTATTTGATTAAAGTTAGATATAATTTGTTGCACGAATCTTGAAACACATCAACGATGTAAATTGTGGGTACATGTAAACCTGAGTGTAAATTTGCATTTTCATATATATATATATATATATATATATATATATATATATATATATATGTTTATGGGTTGTACTGTGTTAAAACACAAACCCACCCTCACCCTAGGCAGCCCGTACCCAACCCACCACCCACCCCACAACACACCACCCAACAATTCTTTTATTATAGACCTTGTCCAACATATATATCCATCCAGTTACGATCGTATATATAGCTAAGATGGCATGGCACCGTCAGATTGGTCGATTCCCAGTTCCGCTTCCATACCTCCACCTTCAAGGTGGCTGACTATGGCTCAGGGGAGTGTGCCGCGGGGAGGGACGAATCCTCTTTCCTATTGTCGGGACCTCCCCGGCGACGGCAGGTGCGGATAGAGAACAAGTACTCCTCCTCCTCGACCTCAGCTTCTTGAGGAGAACGAAGGCTTCCTTTCTGATGACGGCACCTCACCACAGCTACCCCAATGACTGCGGCTTCGAGTGAGAGGAAGTGGGACCCCTCCCGAAGCGGGTCTGCCTGAGAGGAGGTTGAAATTGACGGTAGATGCGACTGAGAGGAGGACGACTTGCTGCAGCCAGCGGATGGAGTGGAGGAGGGAGAGGCTGCGCCGGGAGCTCATGGCACGAGAAGGGATGCGCTACCATGCATGTGATGCAAAAGGTATGGGCTGTTTTTTTTTGTTGACGCATTACTTCCTCCTCAATTAGCTGCTACGGTCCTGTGATCCCAAATGTTCAAAGATGAGCTTGTGGGTAGTTGGATTTTGACGCTCTTGATTCATTGAATTTAAGTTGGAACTTCTGACAATTTTTGTTGATAAGCTTGCAGTTTCTGAAAATTTTCCCGTTAGCACATCTGTTAATTGTTTAGCTAGCAGTTTTCTGCTATTTTGTAGTAGTCCAACAAAACATTACTAGATCGGTCAACCATGTGATTAGAAGATATGTTAGCAGTTTCTGAAATTTTCTAGTTCAACATAGCACATTGTTATCGGCTAACAATTTTTTTCCCTGAAATTCCCTTGTTCAGTACAGCAGCGGTGCAGCACAAATGACTTTTTTTTTATCCTTTGCTGAATCTATTAGCCATATGAATTTGATTTTGAGCTATGAGAACGCAATTTGTGATTTTTTTGCATGCACTACATCTTAATTACAAGGACGTTTCCATGCTTAGGAACTTGGTTCTTAATCCACTGAAACTCCATGAACTGATAGATATGTTCTGCTGGTTCCCATAGGCTGCCGCCTGCCGGACTGCTGGTGTTCTCCTCGCGTGGGACCAACGACGGCGTCATGTACATTCGAGAGTAGCTGCTCGTCGGAGTAGTCTGGCCGGTGCAAGCACTACCAAGGAGCCAGTTCTTGTCGTTTTCGGACACTGTTTGCCTCACGATATTTGTTGGATTGCAGCAGATCGATTGCTTTACTTGTCTACGGAGTTCTGTTTGGTCGGAGTGCAGCTAGAGCATCGTAGGTAATCTCCTCGGGCAAGCATAATTATGCTCTAATTTCTACTCCAAACCTCATCTGCATATCAGTATATGAAACAATTTATTTTGTTGTTGATAGGGAGGACTAGGAATCTGCAGCACTTCGTCAGCTCAACGTCGATTTGTGTTATTGGCATTGTCTTGCTTGCTGGATTCGTGCATGCATAGATACGTCATTGGCCTTGATTGCATTGCCGTATTAGTCCTGGCATCGATCTTCATCACCATATCCATCAGCGGTGTCGCTGTTGTGATCTTTTTTACTGGAGTAGTTGTGATCTTTAATTAGTTTTGTGCATTCTACCAATGTACCACATTACATGTGTGATCAGATCGTTGATGTAATACCAAAATTTGTTTAAAAAATTTCCGGTTTGATAAGAATTTATTAAATTATGTGGTTGGAACAATATGTTAGTGATTCTTTTAATCCCTGGAGTAATTTATATTTGAAAGACGGTGTTGAAAGGAGTAATTAATTTACTAAGAGAAGCATCGCTAAAAGGACTACTTAATTTACTAAGAGAAGTAAGAGTAAATTATTTATTAAGGAAAGGCCAATAACTATGAATAATTTATTGAGAGAGTAGTATTAGGGTGTGTTCGGCGGTGTGCGTTGGGAATTTATTTTCTCCGCACGAAAAACGGAGCGACTCATTAGCACATAATTAATTAAGTATTTGCTAAATTTTTTTTCAAAAATGGATCAATATGATTTTTTAAAGCAACTTTCGTATAGAAACTTTTTTTTAAAAAAACACACCGTTTAGCAGTTTGAAAAGCATGCGTGCGAAAGAAAAGGGATGTGAGTTGGGAAAGTAAGGGGAAGAACTCACCCTTAGTGTGGGTACTAATTAATTTACTAGGAGAAATTCTGTGGCTAGAATTTTTAGTATGTTTTTAATTTAGACAAGCCATCGGAAAGAGTAATTTATTTACTGACAGAATGTATTACAAGGAGTAATTTATTTACTAAGAGAAGACATCCAAGTAATTTATTTACTAATAAAAAGATAATAACTGAGAGTAATAGTAATTTATTTACTAAGAGAAAACGCTAGAGTAAATCATTTACTAATAAAAAGATAATAACTGCGAGTAATTTATTTATTGAAAGAAGACTATGTGTGCAAGAAAATATGTGGGTGGTAGTTGGGATGGACTGGGAAAAAGTGCAAGATGACAATGTAAAGATCAATATATTTAATATATTTGTTAGTAATTTATGTACTAATAAAAAGTTATTAACTGCTAATAATTTATTTACTTAAAAAAATAATACATCTAAAAGACGAACAGAAAAAAAAGTGCGAGAGAGAAAAAAAGGTGTGGGAGGGGATGGGAAAACAGGGGGCTTGGGTGGGGGTGAGGTGCTGTGAAGAGAGTATTTTAGTTATTGCGTATGCTAAGTGTAGTTTAGCGCATATATATATATATATATATATATATATATATATATATATATATATATATATATATATATATATATATATATATATATATATATATATATATATATATATATATATATATATATATATATATATATATATATCACATGAATTAGTCTATTTCTTCTAAAATTCCGTCATACTACACGTTTAAAATGGTTTAATAAAACTACACTTATTTCTGTTTCTCAATGCTTGGTTTTCTCAAATAATTTGCAACCAAAATTGTACTTTTGTGAGGTTACTTCAGGCAGTTCATCGACAGTTTTTGGAACGAAAAATTAAAATTTAGTAGTAGGTCAAAAAATATTTGACTATCCTAAGATAAATTTTCCTTAACCCCTGTCAATCAGGCTTCACCAAACCGTTTTAAATGAGGGTATCGTCACCCGAAGATTTGACGGTTATCATAATAATTATATGGTTAACGTGAGATATATCATGATTTTAAAAATTAAGAAGCTACTGTGATAACTGTATGATTTTATAAACCCTCGTATCAACTAACCAAATCATCCAATTCCATTATTCCAAGCACATGTTGACAGGCAGGAGGAGCACACAAGGAGGCAGGCAAATCACAAATCACAAGTGCGGGCCTGCATATTCCAGTGTCATGCCATGAGACAGGAAATGTCAACATGTCACGTGGCAAACCGGAGCTAAAGGTCAAATATTCCAGTGCCGTACATGTCGCCTTTCGGCCAAGGTCCATGGGCCCCTCCAAGAATGACATTTGATAGCAAATGACACTGTCAAGTGGGCCACTAACGCAGACATATATGCTGTGGAGTACTAGTGCAATCTTTTCTTTCACCGTTGAGATTTGCTGAGATTTATAGTACTACAATATATATATATATATATATTAAAATATCATGTATTTTTTATCTTTTAAAATATGTTTCGAATTATACTTATTTTAATGTTATAGGATGTGTCTAATCTTGTCCTATATTGTTATATTTTAGAACGAGAGAAGTATGATTTTTTTAAAAAAAACAATGGATAAGCCAAATTTGGAGAAAGAGATGTCCATAGTAGCAACACGCCGCTTGATGTTAGGCCCATATAGCTGATCATTTTCTGATCCGACGCAAAACAATCTTACAAGTTACATATTCAACGATTGTGGCCTCATCTGATCTCGGCGATCTATTGTATGGGTTGTTTGTTTCGTTTGCCTGTTTATATATAACCAAGGGGACATTGCAACTGCTAATACTAGTTGTTTGTAGCTTTGTGTATACGCCCTAAACCATTTGGTCTACTCTGAAATATAAAGATTTTAATGGATTATTATGCGCCTCCTAAACATAGGACTCAGCTAGTGTATTTTTTCCGTCTCAAAATAAATTAATCTAGTATTAGATTTGGCATTACTTAAATTAGTTTATTTTAGGACGAAATGAGTAATTTACATAATTTTATCTTTATCTTCTGTTTTCAAAGTTTTAAAGTGCAATTTCAAGAAATATTTTGACTCAGGAGTATGGCAGTGTAGCCCTACTCCTGTCTCCGCCACATGCAGGAACTAAACTAAGGCTGTGTACGACACTTAGGGTGAGTTATTCACCCTACTTTCCCAACTCATATTTTTTTCACGCGCACGCTTTTTAAATTGTTAAATGGTGTGTTTTTTTTGTAAAAAATTTCTATACGAAAGTTGCTTTAAAAATCATATTAATCTATTTTTTTAAAAAAATAGTAAATACTTAATTAATTATGTGCTAATGAGTCGTTTCATTTTCCGTGCGGAGAGAATTTCTTCTCAACTACTCCAAACGAACACACCCCCTTAGGGTGAAAACTAATCCCTTTCGCATGAAAAATAACATCTCATTAGTATATGATTAATTAAGTATTAGTTTTTTAAATGAATTGATATGTTTTTAAAATAACTTTTGTCTAGATTTTTTTTAAAAAAACCATATTGTCAGTTTGAAAAGTGTGCGCGCGGAAACCAAGAAAATAGATGATGGGAAAAGTGAGAAATGAAAGCAACGTAATTGCTATAAAACTCCTACTATATTTCAAAAGAGACCTAGCTTGAATTCGATTCCCTATCTATCCAACCTGGCTCATTGTGGAATGATTTTCCAACACAAACATGCTTGGATCCAATAAAGGCAAGTAGGTAACTTGACGCCAAGCGATTTGCAATTCTCAAGATTATCCGGGACTCGCCTCTGCGAATTGAAAACCTAATCCTGAATCCCATCATGTACGTACGTAGGAGTACACCCGGATAATCACGCGTCGCCCCTTTTCGTAATGAAATCAAATCAAATCGATCTGTGCATGAACACATAATACCAATATTCTTGCCGGGAGAGAAAGCCGCCGATCGATCGAGTCTTCTTCTCGGCGTCTAAACCATGACGCCGCGTGTTCTTGCGACGCTGCCGATGGCGGCCGTGTCCGTGGTAGTGCTCGTCGTCGTGGCGATCACGGTTGCCTCCACGGCGGCGGTGTCGGTGGCGCCGGCGCCGGCAAGCGTGGCGCGGAGCGAGCAACGTGGTCTGTTCCACTCTGCTTCTAGGACGACGGCGGCGGTGGATGATGCCGGCGCCGCCGTGGCAGCTGCGTCGTCGTCACGGCCGTCCCCATCGGCGGCGGCGGCGCTGCGGGCGTCGACGGGTGGCCATGTCGTCGCCGTCGCCAAGACGGGCCGGCCGCCGCTGCCGCCGTCCGGCCCCAGCGACGGCGGCCACATGTAGCGTTAGCGTTTGCGCGATCGATCGATCGATCGATCGAGCTTGTACATAAACATATAATCCGTATGATAATACATCCATCGATTCTGTGTAAACAACGTTAAATGCTTTAACTACTCCGTGCTCGCCGTCGCCGGCGTCCGCCGCCGCCGCTGCTGCGCGCGTGCCGTGGCAACTTGGCGCACCCGCGCATCGTTGCCGGTGGTCCGGTGATCGGTGGGTGCGAGATTGGGCCCCGGTCACCGAGGAGTGGGCCCTTTGGCGGTGCACGCGGGGCGGGGGCGGTGTGGGCCCCAGGGACTCGGCCCAGTTGGGCGGGAGCGTCGCTGTTGGATAGATGGGCCAAGAGTAGGCCCACGGGAGCGCCTGCGTTGCGTTGCGTTTCGTGGCGTGTGCCGCTGGAACGAACGAAACAAACGCGTTGTTTTTGTTATTATTATTACTTGTTGGATGATGACCTGACCAGAATCAAAATCAAAGGGTCCTTTTCTGAAACTTTTTTTTTGTGTGTGTGTTCATATGTTCTCGCTGCTATGCTTTAATTTGGCACTTCAGCTGCATTGACCTAGGCACGTACAAGTAGAGTAGAGGAGATCCACCGAACCCTGCATTTGGCACTTTGCCGGAGATCCATTGAATGTGTAAGCGTATGTGCGTGTAACTCTAAAATTAATGGACATAAATATCAAGTTTAACACTGACGCTTTCTTCAAAAAAAAAAAGAGAAGATAATTAACTCTGATATACTTGGAACACACTTGTACAAGCTAGGCGTTTAATTCGTAGGGTACCCATAAAAGTAGCATTTTATGGCACGTCCCTTTTAATATACTACATGACACCTCACACTTTGCTACGAGATATATAGATAAATACATGTTAAATATTATAGAAATAGGGATAATTTTATGTTAAAATATAGTGAAAATGATATAAAAATAGATAATGTAGTATAGTCGCATTTCAAGTTTTACAATGTACTAATAATTCTCATGCTTGCATGTTAAACTTTTAGTATTTAGTGGGTTAATGTGGCATGCTTGCATGTTAACTAATAATTGTTATGGTTGCATGTTGATCAGCTTTAGGATGTAGTGGGTTGTAACTTTATAGATAGTATAGATGTAGGTCTTTTTGTAGATAGCCGTTCGTCAGCTTTAGTTAAAAATATTCACTAAAATATAACTATATATATTATCTATTTAAGTTCAATTGCACTACTACCAAAAACCCTTAGCCTCGATCCCCTACCCCCCGACACACACCAGATCCACAACCACCGCTAGATTCAGCCGTTGCGGGGCCATTGGCGGTGAAGGAGCTGAGGTGTGTGGTGTCTGCTCCCATTATCGCCTCTGCTAGATTTGGCCGTCATGAGTCCACTAGCGGTGGAGGAGCCGAGGCGTGCGGTGGATGCTCCCGTCGTCGACCGTTGGTGGATTCGAGGAGAAGGGAGAGGGAAAGGAAGGGGTGGGGAAGAAGAAGTGATGGCGGAGAGAGGAAGGAGGAGATGTGGAAGGAGAAGAGAAATGATGGAGAAGGAATGGATGTATGGTGCGGGGAAAATGAAGGGAGAAGGGAAAGGATGGGGCTAGGTCATGACTTTTGCAGGTGGGTCTCTTAACAGGTATGTTTATGAAAACAAACTATTTTCGCATGCCGGCTTTTACTGGACATCGCCAAACCTTTTATATACAGGTGTTTTTTTATTACGTTTGTAAAAAAAAAGAAGGATGTATGCAAAGATCAAATCTATAGTAGTGTTGGTTGAGCATCACTAGAGTTGATCAATGGGCACACATAGAATGACCCGTGCCATTTCTACATTATGGATTGGCATGCACCACTGTTCATTATATGATCCATACCACTTCACAACCTAAAGTAAGTCAACACACGTCCACACCCCCACTTAAGCATGGCATCTCAAACTCTCAATATGCATGCTTGCTTCCACAATCCACACTGATATTATCCTGTCCAAAAGTCCAAGCATAACTAGCTATCTAGGGCCCATAGAGTTGAATTCAAGAAGGGGCGTCTAGAGTAAGACCTTGTTGGCATTATAGTCTATTATCTCTACCAACTATTTCAATTTTGTATATCTTACCATGAGAGTTGAAAGAAAGTGGTTTGATTGAGACTATATCAAAAGTGCCTTCATCTCTTTCCTCATCTTTTTGAAGGCAGCATCTTTGTTGCTGGTGTTGAAAAGACCTAACTAGATATGATGGAGATAATGAAAATATCTTGTGGACCTCTATGCACTACTTTGTAGTACTCCTACATACTAGTCTGCAGTGGGTAGGCCATATCAAGCAAGTTTGTTTCTATTGAACATCATGGGAAGACGCTGGTTTATTTTGCCTTGCTGTGTTCATCATAGCAAAGTTGAGCCTAGAGAAAGTTTAGGTCAACGGATCATTAAATCTTAACGAAACCTACTTGAAACTATGTCAGTTCCTTTAAGAAAAAACTTGACTTTTGATGTAAATCATGGGGAACTTACGTGAAACACATGTGATGATATATATCAGTTAGGATGAGAGATCTATAAGATTCTTGATTATGGCCCACCAACACGAATATCTAATGCCAACATTTATGCACACATGTCATTTCACCTTTTTACTGTAAAAGAGAAGTTTACATATTAACTGATGGGTTTTATCAATATCAAAGATATGACACGACTCTGTTAGCGGGATATATGAGCGTCACATCTCAGTATCTCACGTTGTAGACATATATAAAACCAACTACAATATGGTGTAACTGTATGAGATAGACTTTCTATTGAAATAGTAGATACATCTTATCATGAAACTCGATGGTTCGCACAAAACTATGATCAAAAGTGCAAAATTAATGCCAGAAGGGTATACGCACAAAACGCACTCCACGTAACGCGTAGAAACACCCCCAAATTGGGTGGCTGCGGGCTTCGAATCGGTCGTGAATTGTGTCAAAACTTGACATGGACATCTCCTGCGAGACCCGGCAGGAAAGCAGTAGTTGCATGGAATTTTCGAACGTGCCGTGCATTACTGGGAACGATAACTTTATCTGCTGTATTAGAGCTAGTTTACTTTGCTACTTAATTACCATGTTTATCCACTCTTGATTGGCCATTTAAAGTTGGAGCCGTGAGTCTGTGATGTTAATTAATTCTGATTCTACGTGTATACTTTTCACTTGAACTCCTCTAAGGGGATATATATATACACACACATATATATATATAGCGATGAGGTTTATGCTGGTGCCAATTATTGGTTCTGTTTCGACTTGACTGATGGTAATTTTGGCTTATGTAGAAGTCTACGATAAGATCTTTTTTTTAGGTTTCATGCCCGGCAGTTGTGTTATCACATCCCGTACGTCATTATCTTCAACAGTGTCAGGCAGCGGAATAATGTTCTTATGCCTAACTAATGTACGTACCTGGGTTTCACAGAAATCCTGCTACTATGGTTTGTCTAATTCGACGTACTACTCCACTTATTATTGAATAATTGACAATAACACTTGAAAATTCATGTTTAAACATTTACCGCTTCTCCTTTTTTAAATAAATACTTGAAAATATATTATATATTATATTACTGAAGTATGTAGCATAAAAAAATTTAACTATAAAACTTTTATTACAATATAATCATCTAAAAGTAATTTGTGGTCAAATTAAGTAAAACGGTCATAGTCATGAGTAACAATCATGAAAACAAATAATTTTAATTTTACACCTTTTTTTTGAGGTATAATTAGGTCTTGTTTGGAATGAGAGATTTTACTATCTTGAGTGGATGTAGGACTGAATTTGAGCCGTCCATCTACTTATATCCAAGGGCTAATGTTGTTTGGTGCTGAGTGGTACCGCTCATTAGAGGGTAAGATGGTAATTTCCTTGGCCTGTGAATTAGCACGACCTGAACCCCTCTCACTACAATCTGAAAGGGAGCAAATTCACTTTCTGCGTGAATAGAGGAAATAAGTTTGCCTCATGTATACTCCTTTAATACTTAAAAAGATGGTACTAGCAGTGACAAAATCTGTCACCCTACCGACTTCTTATTGTAAGTTTGTAATTTACCTTTTGAACTTCTTAATAGTAAGAAATAATTCAAGATAATTTCGTTCTTTTTCTTACTTTGATATCCAATATTGATTTTGCATTTACTTTTTAGAGTTTTTATTTGTCGAAACTTGGTTTCGGCAATAAGAATCTGGGGGTAGCAGTCAAGTGCCAAACACGATGAGTTAGTATGCAAAAGGAATTTAGACAGGTTCAGGCCCTCTCTTCGAGAGGTAATACCCTACTCCTGTTTCGCTGAGTGGTTTATTGATCTCTTGATCTCTTTCAATATGTGCTCTCGTGAGTCTGTGTACTCGTGCGTGTTTTTCTTATGTGTGTCTTCTGCCTCTCAAGGGACGCCCTACCCTCCTTATATGGTCTCGGAGGGTAGGCTTACAAGTCGGAGACCCTATCATACTCTATGTTGGACTCCTCAATCTTACCAACTATGGACTATGAACCGTTACCTTATCTCAATGATAACGTAACACCCAAGCCATAAGCCGGTTTACATAATCATAAGTCATAACCTATCCCTATGGTAAGTCGGATAAGCTAGCTGTGAGGTATCCGGTACCCATAATCTCTACAGTAGCCCCCGAGACCTTCACAGTTGATGAGATAATCTTGCCTCGAACTGGAATAACACGCAGCCGAGTGACTCCCTAGCCGAGTGCCTCCATCACCTCTGCCTGACTCTCCCGAGTGCTTTATCATCCAAAAAGAGCTGTGAAGGGCTGAAAACATCTCAAAAATATCAAAAAATAAATATATAGGTGCATTGATTGATGCATCTAATTAGGTGTAGCTCCCGACTATGTGTTTAGTTAATCAAACTAAGCATATAGTCAAGAACTATAATAATCATACTCTCTTGAGTTAAATAAACGCCTAGCCTAAGCCAAAAGAGATCATAAAAATCATATAACACATAACCTTATAATCAAGACATAGTGTATAATGAATCCGAGTACTCGGCAAGCTCATGCTTACTCGAGTCGTTCTGCCCGAGTCATCTCGGAACAAACAACTCAGCCAATCCTCATGGGTAGAAAATCTGAGTTAATAATTCATCAGCTATTTAAAAAACATGACCAAAATATTAAATAGCTCCAGCCATAATATCGGTCTTAATCGAAAAAGCACACCAAGGTGGCATAAAAGCATTGACATAATTATAGAATCAAATGCTTTGTAAAAACCAAACAGCTCCTGCAACCGATAAAAAGTTACCAGGACAGTCATAAAAAACTTTACTGTTTGACACCTTCCAAATTGTATCATACCAACCTTCAACAGGTTGTGTAACTGCTGTATGAAAGGATTTTAAAGGTATTGGGCAATGAGACACGTGCATATTGCCAGAGCAAATCTGCTTAAGTCCTCAAGGACACATGTCGAGCCACACCTGAGATTTGGGCCGTAAGTTTCTCATGGGCTTGGCCCAAATACGAGAAAACCCAGCAAAACCCTAAAAATCTTTCTTAAAGCGTCGGCTTCTTCCCCGTCGCTTCATCTTCCCAAATTTTTTTTCCTGTTCATCAACCGTTCCAAAGAATCCGAGAACTCGCGCATACTCAAATCCATCCATCCAGGAACTCAAGTTCTACCATAATCCATCAAACGCATCCATCCTCCAGCATTTCCTCCAAAAATCTCCATCCCCAGCACTAGATCCACCTCCTCTCAACTCGCACCCATGGCGGAAGAGAGAGAAATCTCTTTCGACCAATGGGCGACCTCGGATGTGAAGGAGTCGACCTTGCAGGAGATGGTGAAGAACGGAGTCCTTCCTCCTAAGGAAATCATCAGCTGGCGTCCGGCGTATGGCGAGAAGTTCCCTACCCCAAACACCGGTGAAATTGTGGTCTTTACTTCCTTCTTTTACTGCGGATTTGGTCTACCCACCTCCGATTTCTTCCGTGGTATCCTCGAATACTACGGCCTTCAAATTTATCACCTGAATCCCAACTCTATTCTCCACATTGCAATCTTTATTCATGTGTGCGAAGCTTTCTTGGGCATCCTTCCCCATTTCAACCTTTTCCGCCGTATGTTCTATGTCAAGCCACACCCGACCAAGGATGACCCTTGCGTCGTTGGTGGCGCTGGCTTTCAACTCCGCGGGACTCTCCGCAGAGATTACTTCTCCCTTCCCTTGAAATCCTCCAACAAGAGCTGGCATGCAAACTGGTTCTACATCTCAAATCCCCACCCCAGTTTGCCCGACTTCGTCGGTTTTCCACCAATCCAAAGGGCTAACTGGAGCACAATGCCAGAGAATCAAGATTGGATAGAAACTAACAACCTCCTGGCTAACATCCTTGAAATGAAGAAGAAAGGCCTCCAAGGAGAGCAAATTACTCGACATTTCATCAAAAACTGGCTGGCTCGCATCAAGGAGAGATCCAAGCCAGCATTTGAGTATGAGGGCGAAAATGACCCCAATTGGGAAGACCGCGACCCCCTGAGTTACCAGGCCTTGTGCACTCGTATGTACAAGATTTTCTCCTCTGGGATCACAGTTGACCGCAGCCACAAGATGCCAGTTCCTCCCTTCAACTTGTTCCGACCTCCTCCTCCGGTACGCAGACTCAGCTTCTCAAACTTTCAATCTTACTTATGCCTTTCAATATATCTCAAGAATTCTGCTTGCAAGCAAACACTCTTATTATCTCCCGGCCGTACAAAGTGTATCACGACGATATGCCGACTCAGCCGGCTACCAGGAAATCAACCGGCGGCCCCAAAATCAAGGTCGAACCTCAGAGCAAAAGGGCTGCTGATGACGAAGATATCAGCAAGCGATCAAGCAAAAGGAGACTGATCGTTGACGGCTCGGATGATGAAGAAATTCGGACTCCACCAGTCAACATAGATCCTCCGAAGCTGTCCCCCAGATCTGCCCCTAAGATCAGGAGATCTAACAGGTATCTCTTATAACCAAGGTCAGCTTCTTGTTGAAAATCTTTTTGTTTCTGTCTCAATCGTTTCCATCTTCTTTCTTGCAGAAAACCTCAGGACATAGACCCCACCGGGCAGACTGAAACTACAAATCAACCTGCAGCGTCAGAAAACCCAAGGCCTGCAGAACAAAGATTCCAAGACCCTCTCCCGAACGAGGATGCTCCTGGGGTGGAGCCCCCGAATAAAGATGCTCCCGAAGTAGAGCCCCCGACTGCCAGCCAAGATATCCCGGCCAAAAACCAGTCGGCCGAAAATCCGCAGGGCTCGCGTAGTCAAGAAGCACCAATTAAGGACCCAGCTCCAAAAACAGGTAAGCTTCAATATAGTCTCCAGACTCTTGTCTTTAATAAGCTTCTTACTTTCATCTTCATTCATTTTCTCCAAATCAATCAGCCAAAGAGGAGGAGATCACCCGACTGAAAGCTTCAGCGGACTCGGTCCCTCCTATTAAGATTGAGTGGCGCAATGCCGAAGGCGTGAAGCAGGGCATCGTCTTAAACAAACAAAAAGAAGACGAAGAACGTGACATGCTCGTGGCTAGCCTCAATGATGCGACCCGGCTGATGAATGTAGGTGCAATTCTTCTATGTCTTATTCTCACGATCTCATATAGTTGACCAGCTTTGAATCCCGCACGCAGAGAATATACCGCCGGTCAATAGCCAAGTCAGACACCCTCGAGAAGCTAGTTCCTCATCTGAATTCCCTGGAGAATGTCCAACAGGACCTCAAGGCTGCCAGAGAAGAGGCTGTAGCTCGAGAGGCCGTCTTGCGAGAAGAAATTGCGAAGCTCCGAGACGCAAACCTGGAACTCCGCGGTTCAATCGGAGGTAAGTTAAACCATCTTGTCCTTGCCATGTCTTTTTGCATCTCTCTGATCCTGACGCTGGCGAATCTTCATGTCATAGCCAATCTATCTGAAGTCACTTCCCTCAAGGCCCAGCTAGAAAAGGCAGAGACCGATAAAGCCAAGCTGGAGTCTGATAAGAAAAAAGCTCTAGAAGAAATCGAAGGCAAGCCGTGAAGCTCATGCTTTTCAATTTTCCTGGCCTTTGACTATTGACGTGATTTGAATCGTATCGATCGTGTAGCTAATAAGGTGAAATCCCAAGCACAATTTGATGTCTTTGCTGAAAGAGTCCGAAGGGCTGAAAGTGTAAGGGATGACATCGCCAATGCCGCTGCTCCAATCTTGTCAGCTCTGTATAGAAACGGACTCTGGACGAGCTCATTAGATGCCGTTGAAGTCTTCGATAAGCTCAGGACGGCGCCGGCAAAATACATGGAAAACCTTGCAGATGCTACCGTCATGAGTGCAAGCTTTGCTCTAGCGCAGACGAAATCACTCTATCCTCAGATAGATGTAGACTCTGTAGGAGACGGCTTCGCCCACGGCACTACTGATGAACGAGCCCTGGAGCTCATAAATGAAGCGCATGAATCGGCGAAAAAAGTAGCCGCAGATGTAGCCGAAAACTTCCAGGGGTAGTTGCCTTGACGTATATAACTTGTTGTAAAGTTGACTTGTAAATATTTAGCTTAATTTATGCTAATGCCCTGAGCCGAGTCTTCATATATAATTTCTTAAGAATTTTCGTCCGACTACCACCAAGCCTAGGCTCGATTAAGTCATCGAAAAATTCTCAGTCCTTATCTATTGAACTCAGACCAAAGCACTAAGCAATGACAAACTAAATATGAACGAGTGGTCAATGAAAAAGAAAATCATACTTTATTGATATATATAGCCCCCGACTGTCAACTTAAGAAGTCATATTGCTTAAAGTTGGCAGTCGAGAAGAACACAAAGCCAAAAAAGGCTCAAGCATAAAATCGACGAAGGTGTTCAATATTCCAAGAGTTCTCCACCATGGTCCCGTCTTCACGCTTCAAGCGATATGCTCCTGGCCGAGTAACCTCAGCGATTATGTAGGTCCTTCCAACAGCGGAGATAACTTGTGTCTATCTTTTGTAATCTAGATTTTCCGTAGAACCATGTCGCCAACAATGAAAGCTCGTGACCGAACGTTGCGATTATGGTAGCGTCGAAGTCCTTGGAGGTACTTTGCCGACTGGATCAATGCAGCCTCTCGAGCTTCCTCCAGTCGGGTTAAGTCATCAACTCTATCTTGATCATAGCGTTCATCGTTGAAACTACGAACTCGAAGAGACTCGTACTCCATCTCACTCGGCAACATTGCTTCAGCTCCATAAACCAGGAAGAAAGGAGATTGGCCAGGAGCCCGACTGCGTGTAGTCCGTAGCGACCATAATACCGAGGGTAACTCTTGAACCCATCTTCCAACATACGGTCGTAATCTATCAAACACTCGGGCCTTGATGCCTTGAAGAACCATACCGTTAGCGCGTTCGACTTGTCCATTGCTTCTAGGGTGCGCCACCGATGCATAGCAAATCTTAATTCCAAAGTCTTCACAAAATTCCTTAAAAATGCCTCCGGTGAACTGAGTCCCGTTGTCGGTTATGATTCTGTTCGGGACGCCAAACCGGTGCACAATGTTTAGAATGAAATCTCACGCCTTATCCGCAGTTATTGTAGCAACCGACTTAGCCTCAATCCACTTGGAAATCTTATCAATCATGACAAACAGATACGTGAATCCTCCCGGAGCCTTCTTGAAGGGACCCACCATATCCAAACCCCATACGGCGAAAGGCCATGATAAAGGAATTGTTTGTAAGTCTTGGGCCAGAACATGGCTTTGTCGAGTGAAGAACTGGCAACCCTCGCACGTGCGGACCACCTTGTCGGCGTCGGAGACCGCCGTGAGCCAGAAGAAACCTTGTTTGTAAACTTTGCCTACTAGAGTGCGCGCCGCCGTATGACTGCCGCATACACCCGAGTGGATATCGTGCAACGATTGTCGTCGCTCCTCAGGCGTGACGCATCTCATCAGGACTCCAGAATGGCTTCTTTTGTATAATTCTGAATCGACTATGACGTAGCCTTGATTGCGTCATCGGACTCATTCCGCATCATCCCGGTCTTCCGGCAGTTCCTGCTGAGTTAAAAACTTGATGAACGGTGTCCTCCAGTCGGCGTCGAGCATGGTAGCCTGGTTTGTAGCTTCCTCGTCGGGGGTTGATTTCTTGGCGACAATCGGCTCGTAGAGGTGCTCCACGAAAACGTTAGTCGGGGCTGCTTCTCGTTTGGACCCAAACTGCGCCAACTGGTCTGTCGCTTCATTGTTGTGTCTCAAGACGTGGGATAACTCCAGTCCGTCAAACTTGTCCTCAAGCTTGTGAACCTCTTGTCGATAAGCCTCCATGGTTTCATTTAGGCAGGACCAGTCCTTCATTACTTGGTTGACCACCAGCTGGGAATCCCCTCGTACAATCATCCGTTGTATCCCGAGTGAAACGGCAAGCCGTAGGCCATGAAGCAAGGCTTCATACTCAGCGACGTTATGCGAGGCGGAGAAGTGAATATGAAGGACATACCGTAGCCTCTCCCCTGTCGGGGAGATCAGCACGACTCCTGCTCCCAAGCCAGTGACTCTTTTGGACCCGTCGAAGTGCATGGTCCAATACTGCAAATCCTCCCTAGGTACATCTTCTTGTTGTTCGGTCCACTCGACCACAAAATCCGCCAGGACTTGAGACTTTGTAGACGTCCTCGCCTTGAAAGTTATATCCAGCGGCATCAACTCTAGAGCCCACTTTACGATGCGCCCAGTAACCTCCCGGTTATGGATGACATCGCCGAGTGGAAAGGACGTGATGACGGTGACCGAGTGACCCTGAGAATAATGGGCAAGCTTCCTAGCAGTAATCAGAACTCCATATAACAGTTTTTGTACCTGAGGGTAGCGGGTTTTGGCTCCTGCCAGCACCTCGTTAACAAAGTAGATCGGCCTTTGAATTTTCTGAGCTCGTCCCTCCTCTTCACGTTCAACGACCAAAAGCGTGCTGACCACCTGGTGAGTTGCAAAAACGTAGAGTAACAGGGGTTCTTGGGGGTGAGGCGAAGCCAGCACGGGTGGCGTTGTGAGGAACTCCTTGAAGTCTTCAAAGGCTTTCTGGGCCTCGATGGTCCATTGGAAGTCGTCGGTCTTCTTCAGTAACCTGAAAAAAGGCATACCTCATTCGCCAAGTCTGGAAACAAATCGGCTTAGCGCCGCCATGCAACCAGTGAGCTTCTGGACGTCCTTCTGGGTACTCGGGGGCTTCATGTTCTGGATAGCGTTGATCTTCTCTGGATTTGCTTTGATGCCGCGATGAGACACCATAAAACCTAGCAGCTTGCCTGACGGCACACCGAAGGTGCAGTTCTCCGGGTTCAACTTCATTCTGAAGGCCCGAATATACGCGAAGGTTTCTTCCAAGTCGGCGATCAGGTCTTTCTTCTGCTTGGTCTTGATGACCACATCGTCGACGTAGGCTTCCACATTTCTTCCGATCTGAGTCTGAAGGCATCTCTGGATCATGCACTGATAAGTGGCTCCGGCGTTCTTCAGGCCGAAGGGCATCGTGATGTAGCAATAGGCTCCAAACGGGGTGATAAATGACGTCTTCAGGCAGTCGGACTCCTTCAAGCTGATCTGGTGGTAACTCGAGTAACAATCCAAAAAGCTCAGAACCTCGCATCCGGCTGTTGAATCGACGACTTGGTCAATACGAGGCAATCCAAAAGGGTCCTTGGGGCTGGATTTGTTGAGGTCGGTGTAGTCCACGCACATGCGCCATTGTCCTGTTTTCTTCCGAACTAGAACCGGGTTGGCTAACCAGTTGGGATGGTATACCTCTTTGATAAACCCGGGAGCTAAGAGCTTGGCGAGTTCCTCCTTGATGGCGTCTTTTCGATCTTGAGCGAAGCGGCGTAGTTGTTGTTTTATAGGTTTAGCGTCATCTTTGATGTTTAAAGAGTGCTTGATCACCTTCCTAGGAATACCCGGCATGTTAGACGGTTTCCGTGCAAAAATATCTTTATTATTCTGGAGGAAGGTGACGAGCGCGCTTTCTTATTTGGGATCTAGCTCCGCGCCTATTACAACAGTTTTAGAAGGATCAGAGGGGTCAAGGGGGATTTTCTTCGTCTTAGCATCGCCTTCTCCCGACTTGGCTATCTTCTTCGCGGGGACTTCTCCTTCTCCAGCTGTCGATGCAGCCAGTCGGACTTCTTGTTGGCCACGTAATCTCTCACAAGTTTGGGCCATGTCGCAGCTTTCTTTGTCGCAGGTGAAGGCTTGCTTGAAATCGCTGCGCAGGGTGATAACTCCGTGGGGCCCGGGCATCTTCATGATGAGATAGGTATAGTGTGGTACCGCCATGAACTTAGCGAGCGCAGGTCTTCCAATGATTACATGGTAAGCCGCCTCGAAGTTGGCAACCTCAAAAGTGATATTCTCTGTCCGGAAATTCTCCCGAACTCCGAAGGTAACTGGAAAGGTGATATGCCTGAGTGGTGTAGAAGACAGCCCTGGGATGACTCCGTGGAAGGGGGCTGAACTAGGCTTCAACTCTGTTCTCGGAATCTGCATCTCGTCCAGCGTCTTGGCAAAAAGAATGTTGAGGGCACTACCGCCGTCGATGAGGACACGTTTAAGCTTGATGTTGCGAACCACCGGGTCTAGTACCAGGGGATACTGCCTCAGGTGAACCACTCGGTCAGGGTGATCCGAGCGGTTGAACGTGATAGCCACCTCCGACCATCGTAGGTAGTGTGGGACTTCGGGTTGTGCCGTGTTGACTTCTCTGTTGGTCAGCTTTTGCTTCCTCTTGGACTCATACGCCGGCGGTCCTCCGAAGATATGGTTTAGCTCACCCACGGGGTCTTTGGAATGGCTCTGAGCTGCCAGCCGGGACGTTCCTCTTGGTTCCCGATGTGCCGGCTTCATCAGCCAGCTTCTGGTGTAGTTGGGCTGCGTACTGCTCAGCAAACTACTTGTAGATGAAGCAATCTTTGGCCGCGTGCTTGTGATTCGGGTGATGTGTGCACTGAGTGTTCATGATTTTATCGTAGGCGGTGACTCGGGGACGCTGTTGTTGGTAATTCGATGTCGTGGCGACCAGATCCTTGGGCTTGCGCTTGCGGTCTTTTTGGCCGTTACCGCCGTTGTTGCCGTTGTCCTTCTTAGGACGCCAGCTGCTTCCGGATGGCTTGTCGTCCTTCTTGTCGTGCCTATCTTGTTGTGAGGCCTTGATTGCATCGTCAGATTTGGCGTAAGAGTTTGCTGTCTCGAACATTTGCTTGACCGTCTTCGGTGGCTTGCGCCCAAATTTGTCGATCAGCAACTCGTCACGAATGCCTTTTTGGAACGCGGCCATAATGACGTCGTCAGTGATGTTGGCGATCTTGTTGCGCTTTTCCGAGAAGCGTCAGATGTAGTCCTTCAGCGACTCGTCTGGCTTCTGGATGACGTTGTATAGATCGAAATGGGTCCCGGGCCTTTCAAAAGTACCCTAGAAATTAGCGATGAAGTGGTCCCGAAGTTCACTCCACGAGTCGATAGAGCCTCTTGGCAGACTCGTGAGCCAGTTCCTGGCTGAGTCGGCGAGAACAACGGGCAGGTAGTTGGCCATGGCCTTGCTATCTCCTCCTGCTATGCGGACGACAAGGGTCGGTTTTCCCATCGTACTTGTCGATCCCAGTGGGCTTAAAACCACTCGGCCAATCCACCCGACGCAGGTCCCGAGTGAACGCAGGTACTCCATCGTCGTAGTTGTCGGGGGATTTCCGTCGATCTTCATAGGAGTGTCTCTCTCGCCCCCGATGGCGCCGGTCGAGGACCTCCCTCAAGTCACTCGGCGGGGGCCTCAGGGAGCTACTTGGGTGATTGGAATTGTAGCTGCGACGAATTCGATTGTGGACGGGTGGTCGACCATGACCTCTCTCATGAGAGTCAGCCGATTGCTCTCGGGGCCTCCATGCTGTGTTGCGGGGGGGGGGGGGGGGGGGGGGTNCTCTGTTCGGTCGGGCCTCTTGTAATCTCTGGACCGGAGCAGCGGCAGGCGGCTTCTGTCGGGTGTTTCGGCGACGGACTCGGTGGGTTTCCTCATGGAACTAGATGGAGGGCCGTTGGCCGTAGCCGCAACGATAGTCTTGATCTTGTCCAGGAGTGGTGTTACCACCGCGGGTGCCGCTTCGATGACGGTGTCGATGAGGGTGAGAGCTGCGACGGCGTTTTGCTGAGGCGTCTGGAAGATATTAGCATTGCCGACTCGCGTCTGTAATATAGCCTCACGGGCAGAGCGCCCAGTCGCCCTCAAGTCTCGCTTCCTCTTGTCAGCTTCTTCTTTTCGTTTGATCTCCTCCTCCTTGCGCTTGTTCTCCTCCTCCACGCGCTTATGCTCTTGCTCTAGCTTGGCTCGTTCTTCCTCCGCCCGCTTGCGCTATTGCTCAAGCTTGGTTCGTTCTTCCTCCGCGATCCTCCGGGCCATGGCCGAGTCGATCTCAGCTACTTCTGCCATGAGGACGTCGAGGAGCGTCGGATCGTAGTAGTCTTTATCCAAGTCGGAGCTGTCGATGTCGTCCGTGGAGATGTCGTAGAGGTCGTCGAAGTCAGTGGAGCTAAGGTGTTCGTCGATATCCGTAGATGAGTACGACCCGAGTCATTCGAGTATGACCGCCACTTCCCTCACGCCTGGATTGCATCATGAAGATGTTGAAGAAGATTCTCCCGAATGGATTGGATCCAACTCGGAAGACAGATGGTTGTAGTAGATCCTAGCGTCGTCCGGTAACCCGAACGGCGCCGAGGGATTTCCCCCTCCCGACTGGTCCAAATCCGAGTCGAGGAGAGAGAGCTTACCGAATTTGTTGGTGACAAAGTCGAGGCCGCCGAAGCGAAACGCCTGCCCAGGCGCGAAGACAAAGTCGTCGAAGCCTGATGTAGATTCCATCGCGCTTGTCGGCGAGATGAAGAAGTCTTGACGCACTGCCCCTACCTGACGCGCCAACTGTCGAAACTTGGTTTCGGCAATAAGAATCTGGGGGTAGCAGTCAAGTGCCAAACACGATGGGTTAGTATGCAAAAGGAATTTAGACAGGTTCAGGCCCTCTCTTCGAGAGGTAATACCCTACTCCTGTTTCGGGGATTCGATCCGCCGAGTGGTTTATTGATCTCTTGATCTCTTTCAATATGTGTTCTCGTGAGTCTGTGTACTCGTGCGTGTTTTTCTTATGTGTGTTTTCTGCCCCTCAAGGGACGCCCTACCCTTGACGGAGCGTGAAGCTCCTCACCGGGAGACCGCGCAGGTCCCCCTTTGCCGGTTCGGCCAGGGGCGCAAGGTGAAATTCTTTGCCCCTGATCTGTGGGATCCCAGCGAGAAAAATGCGTGGACGCAGGCGATTTAGACAGGTTCGGGCCGCTAAGGAGCGTAATACCCTACTCTCTGGTAGATCTGAGAGTATGATGGAATCTAGAGAGAGTCCCCAGAGAGAGTCGAGCCCCCCTTCTCTCCTAGGCCTGGGCCTCCTTTTATATGGCAAGGGGCTACCACATGGGCCACGAGCTGCCTAAGAAAGAAGATATTCTTTTATATTTAGGGCTATCCTACCGTCGGAAGCAGCCTCTGACAGACGCCGCAGCACGCCTTCGCTCGGTCAGCCGACCCATCCGGGGGACGCCCATTTCAGCCTTCATTAAATGGCGGATGACTTCCGTGTCCCGCTCACATTGGGAACGGGAAACATCTGACCGGAGCTGGGGTACCAACTCCGGCTGAGAGACGAGAGACAGAAGGCTCTCATCATTCTGATGGGACAGGGCGAGGCGTGCAGCAGGCCGTCTGGCGCGCGTGCGGTGCACAGGCATCCTGGCACCACCTAACCTGCGATCTGACCGGTCTGCGACCGGTCACTCACCGTGACCGGTCATGGACTGAATATGCACGCGCCACACCGCATTAAATGCTACGTAGTGCGCCCGTCTGAACCGTTATAAATGTGGTTAGGTGAGTTCTGCCGCGCTCACCTAACCCGCGCACGTGGCATCCAAGCCGCAGGGGGTCGGGGCGCCCCAGGTCTCGGGGGAGAAACGGGAGCGGCCCGACCCTGGGGGAAACCGGGAGGGCAGCTGCCACGTCACCCTTGGGCCCAACCCCTCCGGGGAAACGGGAAACGTGGATCCCTGTGGCCGCCCTCCCCTTTGGTCTCGATACCCTCGGGCCCGTGTCACCGACAGTAGCCCCCGACGTTACGCCCGGGTGGCCACACTTGGGGGGGGGGCACCCAGGCTTGACGCCACCCCTCGGGCCTGTTGACAAGTGGGACCGGCCTCCCGAGGACGAGCAGGACTCCAACGGTCGTGAGCCGCGCACAACAGAGAAAAACGCCAGTCGACATTAATGAGCGGTCTCCTTGTAACCGCAACATTACTCGAGGCGGCGCGCGGATCGGGACACGTCGGTCCGTTTCGCCTGGGGACGTAATGATGGCGCTTTCCGTGGTAACCGAGCGCGATTAACGCGCACACGATCTGCCCCTCCTCGATCGCTACGGTCGCACGACTGACGCGTGCGCCGGAAACGGGCGAGTGGGGTTAGTGGAGGCGTGGGCGCGAGAAACGAGGGGGCAAGGAGATGGGCGCGGGAAACAAGGAGCCGAGCACGGCGGAGGCAAGGGTTAAAGGGCGCCGAGGAAGGGATTTGTTTCCTTCGTCTCGCCACTTTTTCCTTGTCTCTGCCATCCGTGCCCTAGCTCTCTCGTTTCTCTCGCCTTCCTCTCGCCACACGCTCTCGTTCTCAAGCTCCCCCTCTGCTGGCGCCATGGCGCGGAGCTCCGTGCTGCTTGTCGGCAGTGTGCTGTCGCCTTCCCGCATCACCAGCGAGAGGAAGGCCGGGCTACCGCGCCGGTTCATGCCGGAATCTGCCATCCCTTCGGCTGTTTTGGTGGTTCTTCACTGTGCAGCCAGTATCGTCGCCGACGGTGGTCGGTGGCTGCTACTTCCAGCTGCGGGGGCAGGTGTTGAACCGCTACATCCCGTGCGTCCTTCGCAAGAAGTGGGACGACTGGAAGAGCGACTGGTTCTACACCCCCTCCTCGACGAAGCGCGCCTCCGACTCCCGAGCCAGCCCCCAGCGCAGGCGCCAAGCTGGCGGGCGACGGTGGATCTGGGGGACGGCTACGATGCCGTCCTGGACCGCCTGGCGGGCCTGCGAGCCCAGGGGCTCACGGGGGCCATGGTGTTCGGCGATAACCTCCGCCGCCGGATCGCGCCGCTCCGGCGACGCGCCCGGGGCGCCTGGGAGTACGCCGGGACTGAGGACCCCCTGAGGACCCACCAAGGGCGTAAGTAGGATTGGGACCTCGAGGACTCACTCCGGGCACGAAAAATCAAAAACCAAGAACCGAACCGAAATTACCGGGAACCGAACCGAAAAGTACCGAAACCGAAATTTTCGGTTCCTGTTCGGTTCCTGTTTCTTAGGTACCAAAATTACCGAGGTAAATTCGGTTTCATACCTCGGTAAACCGAAGTACCGAACTTACCGAGGCCCAGCAGCAGCACTCTATTGTAATATTTACTGAGTCCTATAGTGTTGTGGATTTTTATATGTATGACTTTGGCACTCTTGTTCTATAAGAGATCATGTTGAAATTCTATCAAAATTAGCTATTGAACCTGATGTTACATGTTGTTGGAGCCTGTTCGGTATTTTCGGTATTTACTGGAACCGAACTGAATTTACCGGTACCGAATTTACTCGGTACCGAGTTTTTCTAGGAACCGAACGGTACCAGTTTCCTCAGGAACCGAATTTGTATGGGTACCGAAGTACCGTACCGAACGGTTCGGTAGTACTGAACGCCCAGAGTGACCGAGGACTTCAAGATGGTGGTCCAACGGGTGCTAAACCTTAGCTCCGTGGAGTCATCCCTCATCCCTCGGGGGATCCTCCCCCTCTGCAGCGACCCGGAGCGCGCCAACATTCTGGCCATCATGCAGACGGTGTCGGGGCGTCGGGGGATCGGGCCTCCCGAGGCCATGATGGCACGGGTGGCAGCCGCGGAGGGGACCAATCTACCCCTGGAGGGGGCCACGCTTCGAGGCCCCGTGGCGGGGTTCGGAGGGCAGCCGCCCTGCCGACGCCAAGGGAAAGAGGAAGCAGGAGGCGACCCCTCCTCCATCTCCTCCCCGAGGGGGCAGGGCGGTGCACGTCAGCGGTAGGCGCCCGGAGGACGCCGCACCAACACCCCAGCCCGAGAGGGAGCAGAAGAAGAAGCGGCTCTGCAAGTTGGGGGAGACCGAGCCGTGCAGGGGGAGCCTCATCAAGCCCCCAAAATGGTCGTTCAGCCGGCCACCCCGCAGGTTCGACCTCTCTCCCACAGCGGCCACACTCTCATTTCCAAACCCCCAGGGTTTATTTTTGTTTATCACTTTCTATTCCATATTCTTCGTCTGCCTCAGCGAGACCCCGTCCCACCCCACGCGTCACTCCAAGGCCGGCTGGCCCGCGGGCAACGAGGCCGGGGAGGCGGCGACCGCAGAGGTGCAGAGGCGGAAGGCCGACCTGCAGGAAGCCACAGGCCGCCTACGGGTAGCTCAGGAGGCTGCCCGGGAGGCGGAGGCGGCACGCGCGCACGAGGCTGCCTCCCAGGTCGCGTCGGAGGCCGAGGTCGTCGGTGCACGGGGGACCGAGGCCGCTAGTGCGCCGTGGGCCGAGGCCGCCACCCAGGCGGCCCGCGATGACGCCGAGGGGGTGCACCCGGGTCCCGACGCCCCAGGGGGCGCTGAGGAAGAGCCGGCCTCGGGAAAGGCCCCCGAGGCCAACACAATGACCGGCGAGCCGAGCCGGGCTTCACCACCACAGGGGCGGCCTTCCTCTTTTTCTGCTGCCACCCCGCTAAGTGCGGAGCCCCTCCTGCAGGCCTTGGCTACGGCCAACAGAACGGTGTTGGACGGGCTAAGCGCCCAAATGCAGGCCCTACAGGCGAAGCGGGCAGAAATCGACGCGGCGTGGGTGCGCGTCGAGGAGGGACGGCGCTCCGTGGAGGCCATGGTGAAGGCCGGCCGCAAGGCGCATAGCCTACACACCTCGCAGCTCGAGGCTCACCGCAGGACCCTAGCGGAGATCGCCCGGGAAGTGGAGGAGGAGCGTGAGACAGCCCTCATCGCCACCACCGTGCTCGACGAGGCGCGGGACGACTTCCGTCTTCAATACGGGAGCCGGATGGCGGAGCTGGAGGAGAAGCTCGACGCCGCCCGCGGAGCTCTCGACGCCGCCGCTGCCCGGGAACGATGGGCGGTGGAGATCGAGGCGGCGACCCGTCAGCGCGAGGAGGCCCTAGAGGCACGGACCATGGCGCTGGAGGAGCGCACCGCCACACTCGGGGGCGGGCCTCGTGCCTGCTCGTGGAAGAGGCCGCCGTGCGCCGGCAGGCCGAGGCCTTTGACCACCGCGCCCAGGAGCTGGAGGCGCTGGAGGAGCGCGCCCGTGCCCTGGACACGAAGGCGGCGGCGCTGGCGGTACGCGAGACCGCCGCCGCTACATGGGAGGCGACACTGGCGGCGCACGAGGCCACCTCCGCCGAGCAGGAGTCCACACTCCGCCTCCGCGAAGACGCGCTCGCCAAGCAGTGGCGAGCCCTCGAGGAGGCCGAGGCCGCGGCGTAGCGGCTAGCGGACAGCCTGCTCCTCCGCGAGGCGGCGCGGGAGGAGCTAGTGCCTTCAGGAGATCCGCATGTCGAGACTGGCCAGGTCGGGAGCGCCTGGAGATGCGATTGACGCGTTCACTCCCTTCGCGGTCCTCGAGTAGAGTCTGATCTTTGAGGAACGCCTAGATCTCAGCTATCCAGGCGACCAATCTTGGGGGGCCGGGCTCGGCCCCCCCGGGTACCGAGTCCTGGACTCCGACGGGCCTCGGGGACCGCGCAGGCGCATTCGTCTCCCTTAGGGGGTCGGGTCGCGCCGACGGCTGGGCCAGCCTTTCTTCAAAGGCGCCCAGTGGGGTCGGGGCTCGCAATGAAGCGAGCCTCGAGAGTTCATCGGCGACCGCGTTATCTTGTCTGGGCACATGCCGAAGTTCTATCCCGTCGAAATGGCGCTCCATACGCTGCACCTCGTGAACGTAGGCGTCCATCTGCGGGTTGGAGCGCCGGTACTCCTTGGAGACCTGGTTAACGACCAACTGGGAGTCGCCTAGAACCAGGAGGCGACGGATCCCCATTCCGGCCGCCACTCTGAGTCCCGCAAGGAGTTCCTCGTACTCCGCCATATTGTTGGTTGCCTGGAAATATAGGCGAACCAAATATCTAAGGACGTCTCCGCTCGGCGAGGTCAAGGTGACCCCCGCGCCGGCACCCTGAAGGGCCACGAAGCCGTCGAACTGCATCACCCAGTAGGTGGCGTGAGGCAGCTGCGAGGGGCTCACGTTGGCCCCAGGGGCGGAGAGTCCAAGATCGGGCTCAGGAGCCGGGGTCCATTCCGCCACGAAGTCGGCGAGGGCCTGGCTCTTAATCGCGTGGCGTGGTTCAAAGCGCAAGTCGAATTCGGAGAGTTCGTTTGCCATGGGAAAGAAGTTCGCCATGACCCTGTCGTCACCCCCCGCGGCTTCTATTCCAGTCTTGTAGATCTGGAGAAACTCAGCGGGGTTGACTCTCCCGTCTTATTTTTCGGTGATGGTGGGCCGGAACCTCGGGGGCCAACGGACATTCCGAAGGCTCGCCACGAAGGCTCGACAGCCGGCACCACCAACCGGGGACACGGGGGGCCGGCCCCCGTGACCGGAACAGAGCGGCGCCCCAGAGGAGGAGGCGCCTTCCGTTGCATGGGCAGCGCGACTAGCGTCACGCCGGCGCTCGATATCGAGCCGGGCGTCTAGCCCCCTATGCATATTCTCATGAGTCGGAGGCGTTGACGAGGGAACCACGGACGAACGGCAGGTGTCGGCCATCGCCCATCGTGCCCTCCGCCTCGACGACGTAGAGCCAGCGGTGGCAGCGCCAGAGGTCCCGGCGGCGGAAGACCGCCTGCCGGTGCCTAGGCGCTGCTGTGCCGTCATGACCAGGTTGGCCACGTCATCCAGCCAACGTTGGGCCGGGGTCTCTGGATCGAGGACGACGGGCGGGTGATGCAAGAGTGCGCCCGCAGCCTGGAGCGCGCCCTGGGGCGTGCCGCCATCACCATAGGTGAGGCGGCGACGCCCCCCGCCTCGCCGTCCTCCTCCGTCGCCTGCGGGCGGCGAGGTCGCGGATCCCTCGACTTCCTCAGGCGCCTTCCCCCGCCCAAGATTCCGGTGGGAGGGGGACGACGGGGTGAGAGCCCGATGGCGCGGGTTCTGCTCCCCGCCATCACCGCTGGCGCTCAAAGAAGGATCGTACGCCACTGCCTTTTTGGCCATAGGGCTTACCTGGCGAAGCTTGGCGCACACGAAAGGAAATGGGGGCTCAGAAAAACATGCGCGCGCGCTCTACCTGGCGTGCCAGATGACGGAGCGTGAAGCACCTCACCGGGAGACCACGCAGGTCCCCCTTTGCTGGTTCGGCCGGGGGCGCATGGTGAAATTCTTTGCCCCTGATCTGTGGGATCCCAGCGAGAAAAACGCGTGGACGCAGGCGATTTAGATAGGTTCGGGCCGCTAAGGAGCGTAATACCCTACTCCTATGTTCTGGTAGATCTGAGAGTATGATGGAATTCAAAGAGACTCCCCAGAGAGAGTCCCCCAAGAGAGTCCCCAGAGAGAGTTGAGCCCCCCTTCTCTCCTAGGCCTGGGCCTCCTTTTATATGGCAAGGGGCTACCACATGGGCCACGAGCTGCCTAAGAAAGAAGACATTATTTTACATTTAGGGCTATCCTACCGTCGGAAGTAGCCTCTGACAGACGCCGCAGCACGCCTTCGCTCGGTCAGCCGACCCATCCGGGGGACGCCCATTTCAGCCTTTATTAAATGGCGGATGACTTCCGTGTCCCGCTCACATTGGGAACGGGAAACATCTGACCGGAGCTGGGGTACCAACTCCGGCTGAGAGATGAGAGACAGAAGGCTCTCATCATTCTGATGGGACGGGGCGAGGCGTGCAGCAGGCCGTCTGGCGCGCGTGCGGTGCACAGGCATCCTGGCATCACCTAACCCGCGATCTGACCGGTCTGCGACCGGTCACTCACCGTGACCGGTCACGGACCGGATATGCACGCACCACGCCGCATTAAATGCGACGTAGTGCGCCCGTCTGAACCGCTATAAATGTGGTTAGGTAAGTTCTGCCGCGCTCACCTAACCCGCGCACGTGGCATCCAAGCCGCAAGGGGTCGGGGCGCCCTAGGTCTCGGGGGAGAAACGGAAGCGGCCCGACCCTGGGGGAAACCGGGAGGGCAGCCGCCACGTCACCCTCGGGCCCGACCCCTCCGGGGGAACGGGCCACGTGGATCCCTGTGGCCACCCTTCCCTTTGGTCTCGATACCCCCGGGCCCGTGTCATCGATAACCCTCCTTATATAGTCTCGGAGGGTAGGCTTACAAGTCGGAGACCCTATCATACTCTATGTTAGACTTCTCAATCTTACCAACTATGGACTATGAACCATTACCTTATCTCAATGATAACGTAATACACAAGCCATAAGCCGGTTTACATAATCATAAGTCATAACCTATCCCTATGGTAAGTCAGATAAGCTAGCTGTGAGGGCATCCGGTACGCATAATCTCCACATTATTTTTGCTCCCGTTTTTTCAAAATGAATGAAATGTTTAGCTGTTTCTGATGTCAGAGTGAGTGGAGCCAAAATTATTGCAATAAAGAAACAATAAATAAATAAATATAAGGGTAAAAACGCAATTAATAAACAAATAGAGTTGCAACTGTGCAACAAGTGAGGGTACAAATATTCTTTTGCCAATAAGTTAACACCGTTAACTTGATCATCCAAAGTAGGAGCAAAATTTGGCTTTGTTTCGAAAAAAATTGGGACAAAAAATGAAGAAAAATCAATATTGAATATCAAAATAGGGTAAGAACGAAATTGCCTCAAATAATTAAATCTAAATGAATATTCGCATATAAATTAAATTGAGGTGAATATTCACTATTGAAAAATGGACAGGTAACATGTGTCAGTGTTATAGATAAGATATACCTAACAGTTTTGGGTTGGACTTGACGGGGCCCACCATATACCAAGCATTATACGAAATTATGCCTCATATAAAGAAGGTATTTCGGATAAGGAAGGAGAAGCAGAGTTCTAGTTGGACACTACAAGTACTACTTAGATCGTATTCACTTGTCTTCCTAGTTCTACTTGGACAAAAGGACATCTGAGGGTATAAATACAAGAACCCTTAGGAAGAGAGGGAGAGAGCCAACAGCGACAAACAGACGCCAAGTCAGAATACAAGCCTAGATAGAGCCACAAAAACCGACATGAGGGATCTAGGGCTACCTCCAATCTCGTCGAGTTCATATTCAAGAAAAAAGACTACACTAGCCGTTGACTACGTGTTCGAGCTCCATGCTGCCAAGCCGACTTCAACTAGATTAGGTCATCCCAAATATTGTACTCATGTGATACTGATATATAAAGGCAACATCGACTTCGGCCAACAGGAGTAGAGCTATTACCTGTTAGTTAAGGGCCTGAACCTGTATAAAAATCTTTGTTTCCTGTCTCATTTACCTCAATCTCGTGTATACCTTGGTTCCAACGATCCCCATACTCTATAAATACCGTGGTTGGCGTATAGCCCGTCTACAGTGGCGTGCCAGGTAGGGGGTTTGGTGCTTCAAGGTTTTGACGAGATGGGTTCAAGAGATGGATTTTCCGACAACAAAACTCTGCGACGACTTTGGGTTTAGGAGATACGACCCAACCGGAGTGCGTTCTCCTATAGATTAGGACCCTCGTCATCTCAATCTTCATCAAGATATTGCCCTATGGATTTTTCGGTGAGGGATACTTCAACGATTTTGGTCCTGGGAAATCTAGGGCGACCAGAGTACGTTCCCCAACCAGATCGAAATTATCACCGCTAACAATTTCATCTATTGAGATCGTCCAAACTTCAAGACATTGTTGTAGCGGAGAACAACAGTTCAACATTATCGGTCATAAGACCTCGGTCCGTGCCGACTACCCCAGAGCTGACATCGTCGCCGCGAAAAACAACAATTCAATATCATCGACCACGAGGCTTTAATCCGGGTCGATTGCTTCCAAGTTGATTAGCATCACTAATCAAGGTAATTAGTATATTGATTTTTAAATCAATCTACTAATTTCGTAGATATATCCGGCCTATATCTACACAGGTATGCAATATATTATATACAATTTACCGTACCTATTTCTAGATCTATGATTTATGTTTACCTAGAGCATATTTTTTATACAACATCTATTATGCGCACTTCCTATGTTAGGTCGACTATAGTCTAATACTAGGTGTTTGCTTTATTTCTCTTGTATAAATCATGTTTATTTACGGTTTACATGGTACCCAATATTTAATCTGAATCTGTTCATTATATCCTGACCATGGTAGAAGATTTATATAATTTTTTGAGTACGAACTCGGTATTCTATGCTATATATCTTGTGTTCTAGAAAATATTTTTTATGAATAATCAAGCAGTCTAGTGGGCAGAGGTCGAGTACATCCCATTATCGAGAACGTTCTCGAACAAACGAGGAGTTGTCAGACCAAACCTACCGACAAAGACAGTCGGCCTATCTCATTTCCAGTATCGGTTACATTCTTGTCTTTTGTGAAAAGGTTGCTACATACAATCTCCTCGCGAACATTGTCAGCTTGATCACCCGGCACGATTGCGAATGGACGTCCGATATACTTGTAAGTTGGGTATGTGAGCCATGCTGGCCACATGAGATGCACATGTAATAACCAACTCAAGCGCCCTAAAAATGGTCGAGGTACGACTACACCTGGTCCTCGACCAGCGTGGTAGCGATCCCACCACCTCTAAGAGTGGTCGAGGTACAACTACACCTGGTTCTCGATCAACGTGGTAGCGATCTCACCAACTCTACAAATCTTCTACGAGTGGTCGAGTACGACTATACACCTGGTTCTCAACCAGCGTGTTAGCGGTCTCGCCAACTCTCCAAATGTTCTGCGAGTGCTCGAGTACGACTGCACACCTGGTTCTCGACCAGCATGGTAGCAATCTCGTCAACTCTTCAAATCTTCTACGAGTGGATGAGTACGACTACCCATCTGGTTCTCGACCAGCGTTGTAGTTATCTCGCCAACTATCCAAATCTTCTGTGAATGGTCGAGTATGACTACCCACCTAGTTCTCGACCAGCCTGATAGCGATCTCCCCAACTCTTTAAATCTTGTACGAGTGGTCGAGTACGACTATACACCTGGTTCTCAACTAGCATGGTAGCGATCTCGCCAACTCTCCAAACCTTTTACGAGTGGTAGAGTACAACTACACACCTGGTTCTCGACCAGCGTTGTAGTGATCTCGCCAACTCTCCAAACCTTTTACGAGTGGTCAAGTATGACTGCCCACATGGTTTTTTTCCAGCATGGTAGCGATCTCGCCAACTCTCCAAATTTTCTACGAGTGGCCAAGTACGACTACACACCTTGCCAACTCTCCAAACCTTCTATGAGTGGTCGAGTATGATTACACATCTGGTTCTCGACTAGCGTTGTAGCGATCTCGCCAACTCTTCAAACCTTTTACGAGTGGTTGAATATGACTGCCCACCTGGTTTTCATCCAGCATGGTAGTGATCTCGCCAACTCTCCACATTTTCTACGAGTGGCCGAGTACGACTACACACCTCGCCAACTCTCCAAACCTTCCACGAGTGGTCGAGTACGACTACACACCTAATTCTCGACCAGTGTTGTAGCGATCTCGCCAACTCCCCAAACCTTCTACAAGTGTTTGAGTTCGACTATACACCTGGTTCTCGACCAGCGTGGTAGCGATCTTGCCAACTCTCCAAATCTTCTACGAGTGGTCGAGTACGACTACACACCTGGTTCTCGACTAGCGTTGTAGCGATCTTGCCAACTCTCCAAATCTTCTATGAGTGGTCGAGTACGACTACACACCTGGTTCTCGACTAGCGTTGTAGCGATCTCGCCAACTCTCCAAATCTTCTACGAGTGATCGAGTACAACTACATGTCTGGTTCTCGACCAGTTTGTGTAGCGTTCCTACCATCTTCATGCATTAAACAATGTAAGTTTTTAATACAAATCAAATGCATAATATTTATCCGTTGATTCTCTTTTCTCGTATCGCTACTGGTTGGAGTTGTTTCTTATCGACCTATTATGTTAAGTTTGACTAGTCACCGGGTCTTAGCACCTTGGTTGGGGACACCTGGCACTATGGGCTAGTCAGACGCTAAGGGTCAAACGACCATGTCAGAATTGGTTATGTCAGAGTACCCACTGTAACATATTAACAAGCCATGTAATTGAAATTTGGTTTCCCCTACTTCACAGCTGGGGGCTAAGAATTCGCTTCTTCACCTTAGTTTGTTATGAGATACAAGTTGCTTTTGTGAAAAACTTTCTATAAAACCTAGTGGCTAATCTTTAAGATATATATATATATATATATATATATGTATGTATGTATGTATGTATGTATGTATGTATGTATGTATGTGCGTGCGTGTGTGTTTTGCGTCATTTATTACAGTATTTTGTCCAATAAATCCCTTTTGCTTCATAATGACATAAACCGAAGTCATTTCCTATCAATCTATTATGTTAAAGCTGACTAGTTACCGAGTCTCAGCATCTTGGCTAGGGATGCCTGGCACTGTGAGCTAGTCGGACGTTAAGGGTCAAACGGCCATGTCAGATTTAGTCATATCAGAGTACCCACTCTAACGTATTAACTAGCCGTGTACTCGGGAATTGGTTTTCCCAACTTCATGGCTGGGGACTAGGAATTCACTGCTTCAATTCGGTCAAATATGAAAATTCAAGCTACTTTTATGGAAATATTTTTCTTTCCATAAAACTAGCTGGGGGCTAGGGAGAGTATTTAACTCTGTTCAGCTGAGGGTAGCTCTACTGAGAGTACTCGTTTATTGGCACACGCACAGTTAATTTATTTTTAATATTTTCAGTTTTCAATATTTTAATTTATATCGTATTACTCCTAAGCTTTCGCTCGGGGGCTGTTATATCTAACAATTTGTTTTGAGAATTAATTTCAGAAAAATCAGATATCAGAGCAATTAGATTTCTTGAATAAAAGAGTCTAGTTGAAGGCTTTATAGTAGTTGGCATCTTTTTTTGACTCAATAAAGCTCAAATTGACAATTCTTGTACTTGATTAACAGACATATACTGGTCCCAGAGCACACGATAGTTGAAATTTATTTCTGACTAGATGGATGTCGGATTAGTGAATTCAAATTCAAGTTGACTTCTCGGTTCAGGAGAAGAAAAGGAGCTTGTCGTGTACTCTGCACCAGTTGGGCAATCCGAGAACGGTTGGATGAGTTCGACAAGGGATACCGGATAAAGCGATGGTTTGTCCGTCGAGATGGTGTCTTTTGACTTCAATCCAAATTCAACCGATGGTTATGTTCTCGGTCAAGGCTGGGCAGGGAACTTAGTCACATACTCCACACCTTCTCGGCTGTTCGAGAATGGTTAGGTGAGTTCAAAAATTATTGTTCTAAGGTCTTCGGTGGAGAACATCAACTCGTTCATTTGCTTTGAAGTCAGGGGCTACTGTCAGTGTTATAGATAAGGCATACCTAATAGTCTTGGGTTGGGCTCGGCGAGGCCCATCATATACCAAGCCTTATTGCGGAATCATTTCCGGATAAGAAAGAAGAAACAGAGTTCTAGTTGGACATTGCAAGGACTACTCGGATCGTATCATACTTATCTTTCTAATTCTACTTGGATAAGGAAACATCCGAGAGTATAAATACAAAACCCCTTAGGAGGAGAGGGAGAGAGCCAACAGAGACTAACAGACGTCAAGTCAGAATACAAGCCTAGATAGACCCAATCTTTCCATAAAAGCCGACATTAGGGATCTAGGGCTACTTCTAATCTCGCTGAGTTCATATTCGAGGAAGAAGACTACACTAGCCGTCGACTACGTGTTCGAGCTCCATGCCGCCAAGCTGACATCGACTAGATTAGATCATCCCAAATATTGTACTCGTGTGATACTGATATATAAAGTCAACATCGGCTTTGGCCAATAAAAATAGGGCTATTACCTGTCAGTTAAGGAGCCCGAACCTATATTAAAATCTCTGTCTTCCGTCTCTTTTACCTCAATCTCGCGTATACTCTGGTTTCAATGATCCTTATACTCTATAAATATCGTGGTCGGCGTATAGCTCGTCGACAACATGTTTTATGGAAAATATATTTTTATTTATTTTAGATATAATTATAATATATTTTATTTTATCCGTTGGAAAGTGAGGACATTTAGCTAGTCTTACAAAATGTCTCTAACCTAGATGTACCTCTCGCCACAGTGAAGATTATCTCAACCATGTTGCTTTAGATCGATAACAACCCAAGATCGTTGACCTATTTGGCACTACTGTATCATCATATACTACTTCCCTGTCTTAAAATATATTAACCTAGTAACAGAGTATATATCTCTATACAAAAAATCAATCTCAGTAAGTAGGCATTTCACATGACTAACAAAACCGATGATTTTTTCATAAGGATAATCTAACCCAGTTTTTACAATGTTATTTTTTATATAAAAAATGAAAGATGTAGGAGTCCATTTAACACTAACATAAATACCTAAAGCAGCTTGAGATTGCAGCTCAACTAGTAGCAACACATAATGAGATTTGAGAGCAATGCACGCAACTTAACGATGTGTGTTTATTGTATTTGTACGTGTTATGCTGCAAGCCAAAGCAACCCAACGAAGTCCAAGCAAAGTGGGCGACAATTTTGGCGCCAAGCACATGGAGAGGGAAACGGTTTCAACACGGTCAGCCAATCAGATCACCTCGTTCTGCTCGTACTCTATAAGTGGCGATCATTGATCGTAGAAATTCAACTCATTGGAGGAAAAATGATGTAGAAATTCTACAGAATAATTGAATAGCTATTTACATATACACATCATCATCTAAACACTTAACTAATCCCTCTTATATATCTACTGAAATTGCTAAACCACATTCAACAGAAAAATAGAAACAAAACCTTGCAACTTTCTAACCTTCAGAGTTTTACAAGAGATTTATATATATATACACTCCATCTATTTTTTTAATAAATGACGTATTTAAACACACATTTAACCATTTATTTTATTTAAATTTTTTCAAATACATAAGATATAAATCATACTTAAAATATATTTTATAAAAAACTCACAATAAAAAAAATTTAAATATGTTTTTTTTATTCTTTAATATATTTACTGTAGGGGCTTTCCCTACCATATTTTTCTTAAAAAAATTTTAAAAAATAATTACATAATTTTTTTAAATAAAATAAAGGGTCAAATATGTGTTGAAAAGTCAATGATGTAATAATCTATTAAAAAGTAAAACATCTAAAACTATTAACTGATCGGCCGGCGTCGTCCCGCTAGTGGCCAACGCCGGGGCTGGGCACCGAGCCGAGCATCCTGCTACTGCGGGCTCCGGTGGTCGTCGCCGGCGGCGACAGCGGCAGAGGTGGTCTTCTCGGGAGCATCTCCTCCGGCGGCGGCGAAGACGACGTGCTTCCAGCGACGGCGGCGGCAGAGGATCCCACCATCATCATGGCCTCCTGAACAAGCTCCCCGTCTCCCGGCATCATCCTGGCTTGCAGGAACGGAGACGACGATGTCAGCAGCAAGAAGACCAGGAGCAGGACAGCGGCGGCCGCAGTCATGGACGCCATGGTTGCCGTCAAGAACTCGGGATCGGATCGATCAGGGCTATGGTTGGATTCGAATGTAAGATTGATCAGGTTGTATAGCTGAATTCGTGTGTATGGCTCGTGCAGGAGAAGGCCAGAGCTGAGGTATTTATAGGCAGAGGAGGAGGAGGAGGAGGAGATGGTAGTCGTCGCCGGGTGCCCGCGAATTTAGCCGGCATTTCGATTTTCGACTGGAGCCGAAGACAAAATTAAGACGCCGTGAGCCGTGGCCGTACTCAGATTGCTTTGCCACGTCACTCCACTCCGTTTGAGTTCAATGAAGGTGAAAATTAAGTAGGGACACATAAAAAAAATCATCAGTAATTAATTGACATTTAATTATTTAAAATTTAAAAATAGATTTATCTAATATTTTAAAAGCAACTTCTACATAAATTTTTTTATGAAAGATACCGTGCAATAGTTAAAAAATCATGCTAACAAAAAATCGATGTAAAATCTATATCTTAATTAAAAAAAAGAACGGAGCTCTGCTAATTGGTTACAGACTAACCCAAAAATCAGGCAAAGCAATTGCAAGTACGGCCTCGGCTCTCGAGACCTTGACTTGTTAACCACCGTCTCGTCAAAAACTAGTACTTAAGGTTGTGTTTAGTTCCCAAAAAATTTTTTCAGACTTCCAACTTTTTTGTCACATCAAATGTTTGGACATATGTATGAAGCATCAAATGTGGACAAAAAAACCAATTACACAGTTCGACTGTAAATTGCGAGATGAATCTTTTGAGCCTAATTACGCCATGATTAGCCATAAGTGCTACAGTAATCCACATGTGTTAATGATGGCTTAATTAGGCTTAAAAGATTCGTCTCGCAGTTTACAATCGGAATCTGTAATTTGTTTTGTTATTAGTTGACGTTTAATACTTCAAATGTATGTCCGTATATCTGATGTGATGTTTTTGTAAAAAAAAAAAATTGCAACTAACCACGGCCTTAGTACTACTACATACGTGTGCGACAATGCGTGCGTCCCCGTGGAACAGGGGAATCGAGTCAAACGCGAGGGGCTAGAGTACAAAACGTACAATGCTGCTACTGTGTAGGAAAAGGAAAACGAGGGGCAATGCGATTGAAATCGTGCGCGAATTGAAATTTGGAGTTCGGTCGCAGACGCCGCCGGCCGGCCGGCGAGTTAATAACCGGCATATTGGAAGCTTCGTCGATCGAGATCGAGAGTCAGAGGAAGCTTCTGGTTCTGCAAGTTGCAGGTGGCTATGCCTAGTAGCTTTCAGTTATGTCTATCTCGCGATACCCATTTTTTCTGTTAAAAAAATAATTTTAAAAAATATATTTGAACATATATCTTCTCAAGATACATTTGTAGAATTGAATTTATTTTTTTAAAGAACGAAGGGAGTAACTCTGAAAGAGAATTTAGCTGCGACATGCGAGCTTAAGGATGTTGCTGAAGGGACATGCATGCATGCATGTTACCGACATGAATTATTGTGTTAAGGATGTTGCTGGAAGTTAGAATGCTAGCTAACTACTTCAGGTCCTGACTTCATGGAGTAGTCACGTTCAAGCCATCAAAATAGCTTCTCCATTATTGGCCCACTATGCTGATCTATCGTACCTAGTATTAAAGATTTAAAGGTGGTAACACTCTCCGGGGGTAAAAGTCATTTTCTCAACAAATGCTTCAGGAAAACGGCGCTCGCTACTTGCTAACCTACCATCTGATATAGCCTACTGTTCAGGGATCAGCATCCGTATGATGTTACTGCAGTAAACAATCCAGTATTCCAGTGGGTCACTAGCTAATCGGAAAACTCCGTGTGATGAGGTTGAAAACTCCGCTCCAGCGCACGTAAATCGGAGCGACATATTTTCTTATGATTAATTAAGTATTTATTATTTTTTTAAAAAAATGGATTAATATGATTTTTTAAAGCAATTTTCGGATAAATTTTTTTTGCAAAAAATGTATGTTTAGCAGTTTGAAAAACGTGCGCTCGAAAAAGAGAGAAATGAGTTGGGAAAATAGAGTGGAGAACAGCCAAACTATTTCCTCTGTCCCAAAATATAAAGAAATTTGAAGTCCCAAAATATAAAGAATTTTGGATGAATGTGACACATCCTAGTACTACGAATCTGAACAAACTTTTTTTTGTCAGATTCGTATTACCAGAATGTGAATGTGTCACATCCATCCAAAATACCTTATATTTTGGGACGAATGGAGTAAAGTCACAAGTTGGTATATATGTGGCATATGCTCCCTATGCTGCTTATGATTTCTTATCTCATTCATATTGCATCCACATGTATAGTACTCCCTTCGTTGCACAGTACTTGTCTTCCTGGGGTTTTTAACACAAATTAAGGTTTAACAAACAAAGACTATAATGCCCCTCATTTGAATGGAAGTGAGAGGCTGATAAGGATAGAATGGGTAGAAATTTGAATAGGAGATGATTGATCGGACATATAATATTCTTAGGCTGCGTTGGTTTCTTTGAGTTGGGATTTTAGGCACGTAAAACAGAGCGATTTATTAGTGCATGATTAATTAAGTATTAATTTATTTTTTTAAAAAATGGATTAATATGATTTTTTAAAACAACTTTTGTATAGTAAATTTTTGCAAAAAATATACTATTTAACTATTTGAAAAGCGTGCGCACGAAAAACGAAAGGTCTGAGTTGGGAAAGTTGAGGAAAGAACACGGTCTTAAGTGACAAGTATTATCGGACAAATTTTTAATTATAGAGAGACAACTATTTTGGAATGGAGGAATTATTACTAATTAGCTTATGATTAGCTAATTAGAGATAATCACACAGCAAATGACGAGCTGTTTGTGGTTTAAATTTGTCTGATCTGCTCTGTCAGGGGGCAAAGAGTGGCTCTTCCTTCCAAGCCAAGCCTCATGTACTACTATCTTATGTACTAGTATATATGTCGAGAGATTCCAAGGAGAAATGCCACCGATGAACCAACCAACCTCATGCTGTTGCAGTGGCGCCTCGGATACATGTTCCCCCTGCATCAGCAATCTGTAGACGTATACATGCAATTGGTGCATAGGAATGCAGTGGCTTGTGTTGCTCAACTGTGCATGGAGACTCTTGGAAGGAATCCAAGAGGGTGTGTATCATCAGTCCATCAGGTTGCTGTTCCTTCCTGCCAATGCTTCTCTAGAAGATCTATTTGATTTAGATTATTGTAGGAATTAAACTTGTTATAGACATAAATTAAATATTTTAAGAATAAGCTTAAACAAATAGTTTAAAATAAGTAGTCCAAACAATATAGCAGAATAAAAATTTATTTTTTTGAAAAAATATTTTACAATGCGTGAATTAGAAAACCCGTTTCAATAATCCGGTGAAAGCTTAAAAGAATATGGACTTATCTCTCTTTTTGCCAAGAAAATTATCTATTTGTAGAACAAAATAATTGATAAATGTATTCTAATTTTGTTTTGCTAAACAACTACCTGTAGTGCTTTTGACTTGTTAGATGAGGACTGAAGAAGTAGACCGACAGCAAAAGAGAACAGCTGAACTGAAGAACAGAGTTGCAACTTCGCAACATTTCATTACCACAATATTGATCCGAAATTAACATAGCTCTCATGTTGTCTTTACCTAACATATTCGCGTGGAGATATGCGTCGACGTCCAAATATTTAACTGCACTTTTGCCTAGAAAGTAGGAGGAGCAGAGATCAGATCACTAAATATAAATGCGTTTTATCCAAGAGCAATAAAACGATAAAACGACGCACGACGGGGTCATTCAGTCAAAATCTGAGCAAAAAGTTGCAGTTTGGCATGTTGTTGAGAGCTGTAGCAATCGACCGGAGAAATTCTGCAGAAGGTATTAAACGCTTGAATTGATTTAGTTATCAGCTGATCGGTGCATCTTAATGCTAAGTAGCAGCCGGTGCAGGGCAATGTGTTGTTATTTCTTCTCCGGTTCCTGAACCTGCCCTGATCCCGGTCGAGTCTGATGTGGCGCCACCTCGCCTCGGACAAATCTTTCCAAGCATTTTGATTCGTGCTCACGTCCTTTCGAGCATATTTATGTTTATATGAATCGATTTATTTCAGAAAGAAGGGAGTAGTTCCTAGTCGGTGATCCACTAACTAACAAATAGGCACCTAGGTTAACTAGTTAGAGTATCCAATATAGCCATAAAAATAATTTTCATGGAAATAGCTACTAGCTACTCACTTCGTCTCAAAATAAAATAAACTAAAATATGATGAGACATATTTTTAATACAATGAATCTATTTATAAGCAGATTTATTGTGCTAGAATATGTCATTCTAAGTTGTTTTATTTTAGCTACTCACTTCGTCTCAAAATAAAATAAACTAAAATATGATGGGACATATCTTTAATACAATGAATCTGTTCATAAGCAGATTTATTATGCTAAAATATGTTATTCTAAGTTGCTTTATTTTAGAAGCGAGGGAATATATTTGAAATGTTATGTAAAGTAGTATATTTTAAAACCGAAAATTTTAGATTAACTCTAGTCACCGTTGCCTCCCTTAACCGGAACCTTGGATTAAAAAGTTTTACTAGCTCTTATCGGATTCCGGATTTTATCTCTTAGTCGGCCCATCTCCCTCAAACACCCTAGTCAATTAGACGGATCGGCTAGAAGATAAAATAATCTATCTTTTCATCCAATCTTAATAAGTTATAGTTATAAAATCTATAAAATGAACTAAAAAATAGAAACTGAGTTTTTCAGTTTTTTCAAATTCTTAAAAGCTGATTACCAATCAGGTTTTCTCAAAATCAAGACCTAAATCACATACTAAAACCGACTAGACCGACTTTAACCGATTAATCGGTGAAAACCGACTAATCCACCGATTACCTTTTGATTAGGGCGGTCTACCGATGACTATCAACTAGTCATTGACTAGTAGGTTGACCAGTCGAACACTGACATGAATGTCTTGTTTATCAGGATTTCGTAGCAATATTTATGGATTTATCGTTGGCTTTCGTTAGTTGATCCAGTGTTGGGAAATTTCATTTGCGGGTGCACGTGCAGTGCAGTCTTTTCGAGTGGTTGAAAAAAACAACACAACCAAAAATGGGAGAAACCTAATGTATAAATTTGTGAGAATTGGACTGCACGTTCCATGGGCTTCACGACATTAGGCCAGTAACAAAATACCGGTCCATCTACGTGTATGAGCCAGGAATTTACGTATACCGGCCCATTTAGGCCCATCCAAACTAGGCCACACGGATTTTGATCGGATGGTTCAGATCTTCCCTGTCGCAGTCACCGAACCCTCTAAACCCATGGCACTTTCCGCCGCTCGCCGGCTCTCCTCCTCCTCCGCCGCCGCCGCCGCCACCGGCGACGCCGCGCGGCCTGGGACGCTCTCTTCCCTCTTCGCTCCTCGAAGCGCTCCGAAGCCTCGCACTCCGCGGCCGGAGCCCGGGGATAGCCCGCCGCAGGAGCGGAGGAAGCCGAGGCCGAGGTCGAGGCAGCCGTGGGGGGAGGAGGCGGCGGCGCTGCTCCGGAGGTTCTACGACGGCGGGTACCTCCCGGGGCCTGACGTGTCGGTGGCGCCGCGCGTCTTATCCCCCGACGTCGTCAAGGGCGCGGCCGAGCGGTTCGGCCATGATCACCAGGTCGTCGCCAAGTGAGTGCCGCCTCTCGGATTGCTTTGTTCCCTTTGCGCTCTATGTCATCGTTGATAAGTTGTATGATTTAGCTACATCAGATGGATGCCACTAAATTACCATGAAATACTAGATTTTGTGAGTTTAATTTGGAATGCCTGTATTTTTTTTCTGTTGCATCTCTGAACAATATGTCGACAGTGGTGATGTTGACCGGCGTTAAGTACCGATTTCGACCATCAATTATCTCAATAAATAAAAAAAGAACTATTATTTCTTACCCGCATATTAGTTTCAAATAATGTATGTTGGTACCAAGTTTGGTTCTGAACTCTGAATATGGTGGGTGAATTCGTTGCGTTTCTGATTTCGTTAACCTGGGAGAAGATGTGATAATGTTGCCTTATAGGAGAGAACAAGTGAACAGCTACCCTGGGGAAGTAACAATGTGTAGGTCTTCTTCAATTTGGAAATGAAAAGCTTAGTCTGTGGCAATGAGTTTTTTTACCATGTAATTGGTTCTGCTTCCCATTGCTTCAAATCTTGACTTTCTGGATTGTGGTATGCATTGTGCTGATGCTGCTGTAAGTTTTTGCAGTGCATTCTAACAATAAATTGCATTCCTTGTTTTCCTCTTACACGTTGGAAACTGATTAATTGCCAACTACAGGTTGGGGAGCTATCAGTCCCGAGCAGATGTATAGGTTGCACGCAAACTATACTAAAAAAATCATGAATTAATCATTTACTTATCTGAAACTCTTCCATCTAACTTTCCGTGCTCTGAAATGCTGTGTTTCAAGATTAATAGTGATTCCAGGCATAATATATCCTTGTGAACAACGCTGATTATGCTCCTTGCCCCTGCATATACTACATGAGCTGGCCATGCTTGATATTTTGTTGAACAGTTCCTTTGGTCTTTTATGTTTGATTTTAATATTCTCTAGTAGTAATATCTAAGGCAAAAAAAATAAGTTGAAAATATCATTGAAGAACTATCTTTGTCACTCAATTTCTCTGCTGTTCAAGCTGAACCTTCTGTGTGCACTGTAGATGGTTGTCTGGAAGTGACTTGAAGAAGGTTGCGTTGTTTGGTTGTCCAACTGTTGAGCGAAGAACAGTTTTTGCATCAAAAAGACTACGAGCTTTCTTTAACATCCAGGAAGCTAAAGTAGGCATCGTGTAATTGTCAATTTAATCCTATGGGAGAATTACTTCTGTCACCACATGCTTGAGGTTAACGTTGTGCTTGTTGTCCTCTTTCAGATATGCAGCTCTTGTAAGATGAGAAATTCATGCCAGTTTGTTAACCAGGAAGTATCTAGGCATGATAAAGTGATCCTGTCAGATACTATGAGAATTCTTACTATATTCGTACTGGATGCATGTCCTCAGCAACTCAAGGTTACTCCTGAATTGAAAGATAGCATTTGCAAGCTTGTCAAGGACACCATAAACCTAAGCCAGTAATTACTAAGCAGATCATTTGTAATTGTAGAAGGTACTTGTGTATACCAGGCAGAAAAACATTCATGTTTCCTACGTATATTTAATTGATACTATGTGACAAGGTCTAAAACATAATTATAACATGTTTTTTTCTGGTGCTTTTGCCAGAGTGGTGACCAAATTTATTTGGATCAAATGGATGAGGTGCATATTTTGTTTGCAAATACTACCTGAAGGTTAGAGCGCTGCCCTCCCATATTTATATTGTGTGTAATTTTTGTTGAGACGGGGGTATGTGAACCTGACTGAGTAGCCATTGACAATAGCTGCAAACTGCCAAGCTCATACTGTTTTATTACACTATTTGATTCCTTTTAGTCAGTTCTGCATATTTATGAAGTTCCCTGTCTCTTAAGTATCTTGTGTCAGCTTGACGAGAGATACTCCATAGGTTTTTCTAAGCTATTTTGCTTTCAGAAGCCATTGTCTGTTTCAGTGTTTCAATGACCTTATATCAAGGAAAAGATAAGGATATCTTGTTTCCTATTTCCTTTGATTTGTTGTTTCACTGTCAACTCATAAAAGTTTACATAACGCCATACCATGATATCCCATTTTTTTTTACATCACCAACGCTTCCACATTCCAACACATGTATCACACACCATCTGGTTACTTGTTTTTTGCACTTAAGCAACTCAACCTGATTGCACCGCAGAAGCAGATGCGCTGAAGCTAAGATGCAGTGGTTCACCCAGCAATCTCGCATCAGTCAGACTCCCCATGTGATGTTGTTTAGCTAGCTGTAGACCATTTAGTTTGGACAAGGTACCGTACCCCTATCACTCAATCTAACTCAACTCTTTCTTTAATAACCTGTTCCTTTCATGATTAAAAAAGGATCAGCCAATGTATGCCCTTAGCCGGCAATGCATCTGCCTTCAGGTTTTGTTGGCCATATTATATTTGAAGCACTATGGTTCATGTGCCCCTGAAGCTCCAATTGGAATGGATCCCCTTATCCTATCAGCGCATGCTAACTTGGTAAAATATGATTCAGTAGAAAATCGGAGGCTCTTTTCAGACCAATGCTAATGACCCCGTCACTTTCTACCTTTACCTTGTAGTCACGAGCTTTTCTTCTCCTTCATATGATGGATTCTTGTGCTGTATTCTCTAGGCCAGCCATGGAACACTGGGTCTTAGCAACCATTGTCACGTAGTGATGTACTCGACTGGATCAAGAGTTCGTTTTCAGACTGACTGGAAACGCTGATCTTTGGTATGTTGTGCAGGCAGGAACAGTTTGGTTTCAGACTCACTGGATTGCTGCTCTGCATGGCACCTCTCTTGTAGAATAATTCAGGATAGCTGTTCACCTGAGGCGAGGTCGGTAGGTCACTTCATATATGTGATAATGTGAACACTTCCATATTGCCACCTCTCTGTTTTTTTTTCTTTTGGTTTCTTTTCCCTAATCTCTTGGACAGTTCAGTTCTGCTGGATTCTTCAGGCCTCGTGTTGATGATCAAAGTATTCAAGTCGTCGTCTCGTGCTGATGGCTGCTTGCTTGATTTTCTTTGGCTGAAACTCGGAGCCTCTTTCACATTTGTCCGGTCAGCGATTGCTTTTCTTCTCTCCCCCGGTTTGCCGCTTGCCTGGTGGTGCCTGCCCACTAATCTAGTAGAATAGGTCTTCTTGTTAACTTCTCCCCCATAATAAGTCAAGTTAAGTAGTAGTACTTCAGTTAAGCAGGATTGATCATGGCAGAAAGCATGCTGTTTGAACGTTTGGCAAGGTTGAATCGCAGAGATCATTCTAAAGGATGGTGTGATGCATGCATTTCACTAATGCAGCAGAGAATCAAGTTATGGAATTTTTTATTCTCCTGTTAGAAGTGTAGAAAAGTCCACAATCCTTCAGTTTTAATCGTAATCAATCTACCATCAAGCCTCTAAAAAAAATCGTATCATCACGTGGAGCTCTCTATTAAGCTGGCTGGTTAGATTGATTAGAAGTGCATGTCAAAAGCGGCAGAGTATTCAGCTGGAGAAATCCTTTGAGTACTCAAGCAGTACTTTTTTTTTCTCTTTTTGAGGGAAAGACGCAAGTACGTTTTCTCGTTGCCTCTTCTATGAACCACGGGAAAATTCCATTTGGGCCTAAAAGCTCATTCGGCCCTGTTTGAAACTTGAAAAAAAGGGAAAAGGTACTGGTTTCTAAAAGAATTGAATTAATTTTGTTCCGTGAAACTTCTCCAGAGTTCATGTGAAATAAACTGTTTTTCCTGGTGGAGTTGAATTCAGTACCATGACCTTTGCCCTTGAACTTATCTGGAGTGCTGCTAGGATAAATTAAAACTGACATTTTGTGCCACGTTATATTAAAACTAGTTGGCATCCCGTGTCTTGTCGTAGGTTTTTGTTAGTTTTATCATCAAATAAAATCAATTAAAGTTTTAAATGGTTAGATGCAACTCTATGTACATACAAAAATATATTATATGATAATGTGGTTTTATATATGCCCTCCGCTGTTACAATACAATTCATGCTTTATGTTTTAAAACGTCGTTGTGTATTGTTATGATATATATATGAATATTATTTTTATGCGCGATTTGGGTATCGTTGCAATTAGATAGTTTGCACCTCTCTACTTCACTTAAGCTTGCTCTAAAAATAGGTTTCAGTAATGATGTCTAATAACTGTATGTTATCTAATCACGCATAATAAAACAAAACTCACATCTTAAACAATAATTTCAGTTATATTCCGAAAAAAATAAGTTAGCATTATCTTTCATGACTTGGGATGGAAAAACATGGTGTTACGTGCAAAATAGGTACAATGTTGTGTGTGCCTATGAGATAGAGAAAAGGGAGATGAATTGATAACTAATAAATGAGTGAATTAGATGGATAAGTAGCTTCTTAATCCTACGGTTGTTATCTTTGTACTAATGCGATCTAATGGCTTAAATTTTTTTAATGACGAGGTTTCTTACATGTCTTGCTTTATAGGAGTAAATGTGCCTTAGTGGATATCAAATATATAGGCAGATAGGGTGGTGTTTTTCTCTAATGAAGATGAAAATAAAAATAAAGTAAATGTGCACAAAACAAGAAAGCTATTAGTGCATGATTAATTAAGTTTAATTATTATAAAATTAAAAAACAAATTAATTTGATATTTTAAAGCGACTTATATATATAAAGTTTTCGCAACATAATGTTTAGCAGTTTGAATAAAAATAAAAAAAATCTATATCGTAGTCAGAAAATAACACCACATCAGCCGTCGACGCTTGTACAGTTAATTATCCCGTGCCGTGCGTAGCAAAAGTCGCTCTCCAGTAGGTGACACCCCAACTAGCGCCACTACTAAGCTGTCTCCCATGTATATGTAAACGCATGCTTTAATTAACCCTCTAGATTATATTGGAGCACTTACTTAAGTACTATTCTCTGCATCTTAAAATATACGGCTATTTCTAGCGCAACTACTTATTTTAAAATAAAACTATTTTTTCACGTATCCCTTCTCTCAATCAATCCAACCATTCTTCATTTCATTTAATTTTAAGTAAATTTTATTTTGAGTCATGTTTTATTATCGATGTTTTACTTTGGACCACCCTTTAACCAATATTTTCACTTTAGATCAGGTATTTTTATCTTTGTGTCATTTTGAACTACATCTAACTATTTTATTCATTTATATCCAACTTATCATATGCCAAGAAAATGGTCTTAGATTTAGCTGTGGAAGTTTATTTACTTACGAAGAGAAGCCGACGTGCTCGAAATTGTTCATATATGCTTGAGAAGAGAGTCGGGTGGTCCAAAATAAAAAAAAGGTAAAAATACCCGGCTCAAAATGAAAACGTTATTTGAAGGATGATCCAATGCGAAACATCAATAATAAAATATGGCCCAAAATAAAATTTACTTTTTAATTTTTTAACCTACTGTCTTTTCTTAACCATCATAATATTTCTTCAATTATTTATATATATATATATATTAATGCTAGTGATTATTTTAAAATACTTATATTCTGAGGGAGGAAGAAAGTACTGTTCTATCTAAACCACCCGTTGCATCGTACATGCCCAAACCAGAATCCACCAGTATCAGGGTATCAGGGTCGTTGAGGCATGGGGCCCATGGCCCGCCGCAGATCACGTGGTGGCAACTGGCAAAAAGCCCACATCGCGCGTGGCGCGGACCAATCGCCGGGCTCCGTGCGGCGGGGGTGGGCCCCCACCCTCACGTGCACGCCGCACGCCGCCCGTAACCGCGTTTCTCTGTCCCCCTTACCCCCGTTTCCCCCGCTGCCGTCACCTCCACGTGGGCCCCACGGTACGCCACGTATCGACGCCTCCCCAACCCCGCGGGACCCTACCCGCGGAGCACTGCAGTCACTGACATACTGGCCCCGCCCCCGCACGCCGAGGTGGGGAAGGGGAAAAAATAATCGCACGCGCCAAAATTAAAATACAGGACGGAGCAGTAGCACAGTACTCGACGTCGGAGCAAAAAAAAAGAAAGAAAAAAATTGGAGAGGAAAAAAAAGGGTGAGAGGCGTGGGTTGATCGCAAAAGCAACAGGCTCACGTGTCCCGCTCGTGGGGCCCACCGCGCATGGGCACCCACGTGCAGCGTCGTTGACGTGGACCGAGCCGAGGGGTGGGCCCCACCCCGCGGAGGGAGAACACGCTTCGTGGGGTGCCCCCCCCCACGCACACCCTAGTGGCTAGTGGTGGGGGTAGTGGTGCGCAATGACGAGACTGCCCCTGGCAGGGTTAGAGCAAGCAGACGCGGCGGTGGCAGGCGCGTAAATAAGTGGAGATCGAGGGGTAATACGGTGGCGACGCAACCCCGGTGCTTTGTCAAAGCTCACGCCACTGCGGCCTCCTCTACCCACCCACAACCTCCTCCCCCTCCGCCTCCGCGTGATCTCTTCTCGCTTCACGCTTCTCTCCTCCTCCTCCTCTCCGCGGCGGCGAGAGCCAGGGCGAGGCGGCGAGGTGAGGTGGTATGGCGACGGGAGGAGGAGGGGGAGGGATGGGGGTGGCGGGGGGAGGAGTAGGAGGAGCGGGAGCGGCGGGGGTGGGGGTGGGAGGGAGGATGCCGACGTGGAGGGAGCGGGAGAACAACAAGCGGAGGGAGCGGCGGCGGCGGGCGATCGCCGCCAAGATCTTCGCCGGCCTTCGCGCCCACGGCGGCTACAAGCTCCCCAAGCACTGCGACAACAACGAGGTCCTCAAGGCCCTCTGCAACGAGGCCCGGCTGGGTCGTCGAGCCCGACGGCACCACCTACCGCAAAGGTACCTCCCTCCCACCCCCCCCCCCCCCCCCCCCGCGATCTCCCCCTCCCTCTCCGCCCCCCGGATCCGCTGCGCAGGCCGCCGCCGCAGCGGCGACGGTGTGAACTGTGATTCCGGTTTTTTTTTTTTTGCCGTGGAGATGCACGTGGTGGCGACTGGCAAAGGTGGGGGAAGATGCCGCCAGTCTGGACCCGCGCACGGGTGTGGTGGGTGGGTGGGGCGCGGGCAGTGGAATTTCCGGGGGAATTTTTGCCCGGAGAGCATTGCAGTTTGCAGATTCGTGGAATCCTTTGCTAGGGCGATTGTTACCACCACTCCGGCGGGGGATTCCCGTTTTGCTTTTGTTTGCATAAGCGGCGGATCCTGGCTCCTGATTGGCCGATGGGGTTTGTGGTGGAGCGGGGATGGATGAACTCGGGGCGTGTGTGTGTGGATCGGATCGGCCTTATGCTTTGACCTCGTCTTTGCCTTGGATTAGGGGACAGATGCGCTTGTGTTAACGTAGTGGTTTGTAACGACGATTGACCGTGACTGTGTGCTCTTTCAAGTTTGGACATTAGCATTTGCTTTGTGGCATGGCTACTGCTAATTTACTTTAAAATTAATCAAGTTTACTTCTAGAACTGAAACGATACTAGTACTTTCAAATTTGTTGATGATGGTAAATTAGTGAAGCATAAGGTGTCATTTTTAGATTTGAATTGAACAATGGGCTATTGGAGTTGTATGACCATTCCAGATTCATAAAAGCTTGGAGATTGTTTGTTTTGTTATTTCACTCACCTTATTCTGTATCAAATGTGCTTATCTGCAATGGGTTTGACTTACTTCCAGCTAATTGAATAATTCAATGAATGATTTTATCCATGTATAACTGATTGCGCCTTATTTTACAGGGATACAAGCCTCCTGAACGCATGGATGTCATTGGATGCTCCGTATCACCAAGCCCGTGTTCCTCGTATCAACCAAGCCCACGGGCATCATACAATGCAAGTCCTACTTCCTCCTCGTTCCCTAGCGGCGCATCCTCCCCTTTCCTTCCTCACCCTAAAAACATGGCCAACGGTGTTGATGGTAATCCTATCCTCCCGTGGCTTAAAACACTGTCCAATTCTCCAGCATCAAAGAAACATCCACAGCTCCCCCCACTGTTGATTCACGGTGGTTCCATTAGTGCTCCTGTAACTCCTCCATTGAGTTCACCAACCGCTCGCACTCCTCGCATGAAGACAGATTGGGATGAATCAAATCTCCAGCCTCCGTGGACTGGTTCGAACAGTCCCTGCGTGGTGAACTCCACCCCACCCAGCCCTGGACGCACAATGCTTCCGGACCCAGCATGGTTAGCTGGTATCCAAATATCATCAACAAGTCCATCATCTCCGACATTTAGTCTTGTGTCATCGAATCCATTTAGCGTCTTTAAAGACGCAATTACGGTGGGCAACAATTCATCGAGGATGTGCACGCCAGGGCAGAGCGGCACATGCTCCCCAGCAATTCCCGGCATGGCGCCGCACCCAGATATTCACATGATGGATGCTGTTTCTGATGAGTTTGCATTTGGAAGCAGCGCAAAAGGTGGCCATCAGGCGGCTGGTCTGGTGAGGGCGTGGGAAGGTGAGAGGATTCACGAGGACTCAGGGTCAGACGACCTAGAGCTGACTCTTGGAAGCTCTAGGACGAGAGCTGCTGCTTAACAAAAAAAAACTAACCTGGAGGCATTCTTGTCTGTAGCTTATTTGTTCGTGTTCATTAGTTTCTGAAAGAGAGACCAATCGTGTGGTTCCTTCCGATAGCTTCAGTTGTGATGATAATTGTGTTATTTATGTGAGACACGAGCTAGAGAGAAAGGAGCTTAATTCGGCCAAACCCAGCCTGTGATATGGTAATCTCAGCTGGCTGTAATTTTAAGCCCCCCCCCCCCCCCCCCCCCCCCCTCTCTCTTTGTTGTGACAAATGTAAATTGATGTGAGAAGTCATGCAAAATTCGTGGAGCGTTCAGCTCAACGAAGCATTGCGTCCCGTGCACGGACAGCAAGACATCCACGTGTTTTTGCTGCTTTTCTCGAGCTCCACGGCGGCGACGGCGGTGGTCGACGGCGTCTCGCCGCCGTGGTCCAAGAAAGGAGGCCGTCGTACACCTCCTGCCCGGTGAGCTGGTGGTGGTGGTGATGGACGGTCCATGCCAACTCGTGCGCTATGGTCATTTTCAGGCTTAATTGTACGTGCCATTCGAAGTCAGCAAATGCAGCTGTGTGAGCACAAATGTGCCGTCCTTTTCCACTGCCTTGCAAATCCAAATCTTGCTCTTGAAAAGCCAGACCACACTTGTGCTACTACTATGTCTGTTCTCCGTGTGAGCATAATAACAGCAGCAGGAGTGGTCGAGTACCGGATAACAAATTTTTTTAGACCCTTGGATTGACCTAATCAAACGAAGAATTCAGTACCCTGATGACGTTAGTATTATCACAGCTCACCAACCCTGCCTGCTGAAGAACGGCTTGGAGGAGACAGACAGCTAGGCAAGTGGTTTGCCAAACTTGCGCAAGGATTCAAGCGACCGTGTTTTGAGTGAGTCTTTGGTTGAAAGCTAATGCATTTTCAGAGGGTTAATCTTGACTTATGGTGTTCGAGAAACCGGGCCTGATTTCTGAACATTTGGTACAAGTCAAGTAATTAAAAACATATTATAGAACTTCAGTTGTGCTGTTGTCTTCAGTCCATTAGCCAAGCACTAGTCTCCGAGCTGTCTCCTAGTAGACTGGACTGCTGTGCATGCATATGAAAATTTCGTTTATTTTTACATGGATGGTTTGTCAGGTCCTGAAAGTCTGAATTTCATCTGTTTTAGGAAAAAAAAGAGAATGAGTTGAGATGAATTCAATTAGGTAGGAAAAACGTACCAGCAAGAGTATATATATTGCCCAGATTCTGAATTTAAAATTCCTGTTAATCCAACTCCAGTTGGGTTTCGTCTTTGCACACGCCTGCCTGCATCAACACTCATGTAGAGTAGGTGGTCAATCCAAGAAGATGCTGCTTCTGCATAGTGCTATAAAAATACCAGAACATGATGCAGCTGGCCTGGACTAGTCCTTTCACTATCTTTTGTACAATTGTGCTCTCAATTCTCAACAGATTGATAGCTTGCCATTGAGTCAGGGAGAGAGATGGCTGGGAGAGAAGATGGAGCAGCAGCAGGAGCCATGGAAGAAGGGCAAGACAGCAAGGAGGTGAAGTGTGAGAATTCAGAGGATGGAAGCAACAGCAGCAGCAGCAGCAGATGCCATGGCAACGACGTGATCTCCGTCCAATTCATGCAGAAGGTACGTATGGTTGTTTCAATGTGCGGTCTCCTGGGACTATCCCAGTGCCGTACCTGAACTCGCAAACTGAAACTCTGAACTTGACATCCGTGTCAAAAGCATGGTTTCTGACTTTCTTCTCCATTCCTTTTCAGCAGCAGTAACACGTTGTAATAATTCCGTTGGCGATTACTATCATGTGTGACTTTGTGACTGTGGAGTAGATTTCTTCATGTAGACTAATTCAGAAACAGCATTAGGGATTCCTTGTGACCGACTGACTAATAGGGATGAAAGCGGTCAGGCCGCTATCCCGTATAAGAGCCCGAATGCTAGTTCATTTTCATTCAATCCACTAGTACAAAAAAAAGATGCAAAAAATATAGTTACAATTGTGGTCTGGCGGACCTCAAAGCGTGCAAGCCTGCCCCGCTTGCATCGATCCCTTCTAACCACTACTCTGAATATTTTCGCAAACTGAAACTCTGAACTTGACATCCATATGTGACTAATTCCACTGGGGATTCCTATCATATGTGACTTTGTGAGTGTTCATTTCTTCATGAAGACTACTAACTCAGAAATGGCATTAGACTATTAGAGACTCCTCGCCTGACCAACCGTAACTCTGATTAATCCTACTGGATCAAATTTTCAACGAACAGTAGTTGCTGACACTGATCCATGCTGTGTGCTTGGATAAAACCTGCAGATTCTTGCGGAAATTCTGGGGACATACTTGATGATATTCGCCGGGTGCGGCGCCGTGGTGGTGAACCTGAGCACCGGCGGCGCGGTGACGTTCCCGGGGATCTGCGCCGTGTGGGGTCTCGTCGTCATGGTGCTGGTCTACTCCGTCGGCCACATCTCCGGCGCCCACCTCAACCCGGCCGTCACCGTCGCGTTCGCCACGTGCGGACGCTTCCCGTGGAAGCAGGTAACAACAGCACGCCTTGTTTACGATCAGCTGCCATTTTCATTTTCTTGGATCTGAAAATGACATCCCAACCAACGATCAAATTTCCCAGCTTTCTATAGAAAAATGGGGTGATCAGTGACACTGTAGACTGTCCGACAAAACAGATTTTCGGCTCCAAGGTTCGCTTATTGGCTTATCAGCCGCAGCCAAAATTTAAATTTCGAAAGTTGATCTTTAAGGGTTTCTTTTGTCATCATAGTAATTTTTTCCCTCAACATTGGCTTTTAGATCGTAAAGAACACAAATATAAAAGTTTTTACCCGTCAATTATTTTTGGTTGCTTCGTTCCGATCGTGTTTCGATTTGCTGCCAAGAATTCATTGTGGTGATCAATGTGTGTGTGGGTGCAGGTCCCATCGTACGTGGTGGCCCAGGTGCTGGGATCCACCATGGCAAGCCTGACGCTGCGGGTGGTGTTCGGCGGCGGCGGCGGCGCGCAGGGGGAGCACTTCTTCGGGACGATGCCGGCGGGGTCGATCGCGCAGGCGGCGGCGCTGGAGTTCGTCATCTCCTTCTTCCTCATGTTCGTCGTCTCCGGCGTCGCCACGGACAACAGAGCCGTAAGAACAGCAACACTAACAAACCATATGCTACGATATCGATGCGATGATCAATCCGTGTTTTACAGATCGGTGAATTGGCTGGGCTCGCTGTCGGTGCAACGGTCGCGGTGAACGTGCTCTTCGCAGGGTATGTGTTACAGTAACTTTTATTCAGATTCCGTTAAAATTTCCAATACTTTCGGTCTAAAAAGTGCCGAAAATCGAGAGCGCAAACCCTGCTGCATTAGTTGCTGCTGCTGCTGCTGCTGCTGTTGTTGTTAGTGTATATGTGTTGATTTGGGGTGGAAGTTGAATCGGTTTGCAGGGCTGTGACGGGGGCGTCGATGAACCCGGCTCGGAGCCTTGGTCCGGCGATGGTGGCGGGGCGGTACGGCGGCGTGTGGGTGTACGTGGCGGCGCCGGTGAGCGGGACGGTGTGCGGCGCGTGGGCGTACAACCTGCTCCGCTTCACCGACAAGCCGCTTCGTGATGAGATCGCCAAGACCGCCTCCTTCCTCAGGAGCTCGCGTAGGAGTTACTAAGTGATACACAGAATTGAAGCCGTTCTGTCTCTCCAATTTGCAGGAAAAATCAACGTCATACTATATATATTTTTCAAGCACGTTTGCTAGTGTAAATGTGTAATTAACGGCCCAGGCAGGCCGGCCGGCCCATCCTTCGGTTGATTCGGCGAAATTTGGCCCGAGGCGAAATGAAGTGCCGGGCCCAAAGTGGGCTGCGTGAGAAGCTAGTGGGCCGCTAGTTGGTCAAGCTGGCCAAGTCCGGGATGCGCATTGCTAAGCGCGAGCATGGGGTCGTCGTGCACGTACGTCGGTTACACGTTTCTTTTTTTTCTTTTCACCGAACTAGTGCATTGCAACAAATATTATAAGAGAAAAAAAAATTACAGTACAGTTAGTCAATTAGATATATAATAATATCATTTTGAAAGGCAGCCATACTGACATGCTACTAGATCATCTCCTTTTATCCTCTTCGTCTATTTTCACTAGCTATACGATCGGACAATACAATGTTGGACACTTCTAATTCATCAGTGGGTGACATGTGAATTTGAAGGTTTTGTATGTGTAACCTCTTATAATCTTTAGAATTAGCAATTTTAGAGTTATTCATTTGTTGTGAGGACCTTATGCTTATGACCCCACATGTTAGTTTGTGGTGTTAAAGACAGACTTGAATATCACACTAGCATCATCTAAAAATTATATATATATATATAGAAAGATACTACACTCGCACATATAAAAATATATAAGAATACATCATTTGACACGATCTCGAAGATACATAAATCAGCTGTAGATTCTTAGTCTCATTGAATTCTATTAAAAATGCACCCACATGCAAAACATATTTGTGAGCATAAGAATTTTAAAAGTGGGTGGTGGTGTCACTCCAACAACGTACTACTGATGCTTCCTCTACACATTTTTTTCTTTTTCTAACTATACGATCGGATGGATTATAAATATAACAAAATTACTCATATTTTTCTAAAAAATAAAATATAACGTAAACGTAGACGCTTACATGGGCGCACACTCATCGTTCCGAATGCACACGTCCATCTTACCCTAATGAGCATCTCCACGAGACTAAAAACAATTAGTTATAAATACAAACACCTCGTGCTAAGTCTATGACTTGAATTCGAGTGGACAAGTTCCAAAAAAAACCTAACCAGTTAAGTTACACTCACTCCGAAAAAAACTCATATTGATTATTTATATATTATAAAGCTAATAACAAATAGTTTAGGAAAACATTATGTAATCAACACTTATGTAGAATGTTTCTTTAGAGTTCATACTTTCGAAAGTGTAGCACAAATAATCTATACCGTCGTTAGCTGTTTGGAACACGCCGTAAAAGTGACAAATCCTCACCCTCACCCTAACTTTCGACGTTGACTTGTCAGAGTTTGTCGGAGCCTGTTTGGAGTTCACTAGAGCTAGAATTTAAAGGAGGTTTTAGATCACGAACAGTGAAGCAGATCTTAAGGTCATGAAAAATAATGTACAAGATTTTGGTTGGATTTTTTTTTCTCAAATGACGTTTAGCAAATTCAAATTTTATCGGCAGTTTTTTTTCCCATACATGATTCTTGGATTGAGGTTTTTTTAGACCCACGGTCCACAGAGACCATCCTTTAGATCCATCCATGAGTGCGTCTCTCACCCTCAAAAATTTTCTTTCGAAACCGTAAGGGAAGCTATGAAACACAGCGGAGAGGTGGAGAGAAAGTTGGACAAAGTCACAAAGAGACAATATATGTGCGTCACATTGGTGGGCGTAGCCCATGCGGCACATGCCATTTCCGTACGCTTTGTCGTGCCGTTCTATGTGATGTCGATGTGATGATGCAAAGTGCGTGTAGGGATCGTTGGCCACAGTGCGGAGCCAGACCTAGGGCAGTTAGGTCTTTGAGCCCTAGCCAGGCTTGGCTCCAAAATCTTCTTTGAATCTTATATAAAAATTTTTAAAATATATCATGTCTAATTGAAATACATTGATTGATTCAGCCTTACTCGGCACCATCTGTGCTTGGCCATGAATAGATAGGGGCCTCACTTTTCAAGTTTGAACGGTCTTTTGTGACGTGCGTACGTGTTCGTAGTGTGTGTACTAATATCCTAGCTAGCCAATACCAGAGGAGAAATATGTAGATGATGGATTGGAATTGAAGTATCAATCACATTCATTTTTGCACTCGAGTATTTTTTTAAAAAAAACTGCGTGTGCGTAAGTAGATCGATCAATGCATACGCATTATAAGTCATTTTAATTTTTTTTGGCCAAACGTCATTAGATTTGACCAAATTTATTAAAAAAATTAACAACATCTATAACACTAAATTAATTTCATTAAATGTAACATTGAATATATTTTGATAATATGTTTTTTCTGTTAAAATTTTCATTATGCATTTCTATATATCAAACCTAACAATGTTCGACTAGAAAAAATATCAAAACAACTTATAATATGAAACAGAGAGTGTATTTACGATAGACTTGCATAGCTCAACAGCTCCTTTTATTTTGTAATACCCCATAAAGCATATTTCATAAAGCCACTTCTCACTCCTTATATTATACATATTCTAGTAATACGAATAAGAATAAGAACTTGTTCAAATTTGTACTATTATAATCATAGTTTATGCTCTATGTGTTTAATTTAGTTTCTAAATTACTATATTTTATGACAGAAAGTACATTAATTATTAGACATGCCCATTTGAACCCACTGATTATTCTTTTAGGTTTTGGAAGGGATTAAGAAAAAATAATTTCACCCCATAATAGGTGTGAAATAAATCCTCTCTAATCTCTCCCTCATGAAGATTAACCAAACATGCTATCTCTTAGTTAATTAGGAAGGGTAACACGTTACCAGCGAAGCGGCAGCCGGCCGCAAGCTAGGTGGATACGCCTATACGTAGCTAGCTAGGCCGTGACGGTGGCCGGAAGCGGCGGCCGCCGGTGCCGCCCTCGGGCTTGCAGGTGAAGAAGGCGGCGGCGACTGGGGCGCCGAGGGCGTGCTCATCGGCGAAGCCGCGGGTGGAGAAGTTGTGGCGGAGCAGCGGCGGCTGGTCGACGGCGGCGCGCGCCATCTGCCGGAACAGCACCACCGCCACCCGGNGGTGGATCCCCGCCGTTGGCCGGGGGCTCTCGTAGCACACCACCTCGCGCCCTGCGTTACATAATTAACAGGCGTGCACGATTATTATTTGTTATATATACTATATATTTTTCTTTTCGCACACATATGCGTGCAATGCGCAACGACATTACCAACCTCGACACCATATGCACATATCGCCAAATTTACTTACTGTGTAATTGATAGTGCATGCATACAGACATTCAGGTAATTACACTGTTAGTTTGAAGATATTTGTAACCTAATTTATCAGGGATGATGTACAAGGGTAGCTAAATAACTTAGATACTTCCTCCGTTATAGAATAAATTCATTTTTGGTTTATCTTATTTGTCCAAAAATAAGTTTATTTTTAATAATTATTATATAATAGTTTGTGAAAGTATGAAATAAATGCATTAGGAACATATAAAGAGAGAAATAGTTACACGGAGATTTGATAAAGTAAAGTTATCCTAATTTTTTTTATTGGTATGTGTGGGATGAGTGAAAAATAAACATATTTTTTGGATGAAAGAAGTATAACGGAAAAATTAATGCAAACCAACTACTCTCCCTTTTAAAATATATAAGCACTTTATAATTTTTCACAAAGATTAATGTTAGAGGTAAAATTGAAGAAGAGATAATTTTGATTGGTTAAGATGAGAAAGTAGGTGTATGAATTAAACAAGAGAATATGAATACTGATTGCGATGCGGGAGCAGATGGTGAAAGTAACTTATATTGTATATTTTAAGACAAAATTTAAACTCTATAATTTAAGAGGGGGACAGTAGGAAGCACAAACTCGAGCAAATTATTGCAAACAAAAAGGACAAATTATTGTAATAAAAGGACAAATTATTGCAAAAAAAAAGGAAGAAAAGTACTACATGTACGATCGACAGAAAAAAACACTATAAAAGTTGAAAGCTATTGTCAGGGACACGCGAGTCAACTTTCGTATTTTCAGATTAGCTTTGCCGCTGCAGCGGCAGCGCGGCACCTGAGTTTAGCGAAACACGGTCATCTGCTATATATTTATAAAGATCAACTGTCCAATTACATGGTTTTTTTATGATAGTTAGATTCAGACTTTTATTTGCTGTATATATTCATACAGCAAATGATGAATTCATGCTTATATCTATAAAGGACATTTAATTTAATTAGTACTTCTCTAAGATCAAGACAAATTAATATATTACACTGATGAAACTTAATTTACATGTTAAAAAAGAGTTGCAATTACAAACAGTTTAGTAATGGATAAAACATGACAAAAATTTGCTATGACAGTATTGAATAAATAACTAGATTTATGAGTGTAGTATATATGTGCTACTGCTAGGTGTTAAGTAGGGGAATCAGGGCACTTCTATAAATCAGATGGTTGATTTTGGCATCTCTACAAGCAATACAGTACTTCCTCCGTCCATATTAGTTGTCATTTGACTTTTTCCTTGTAACGTTTAACCATTCATCTTATTTGAAAAATTAATGCAAATATAAAAAAGAATTATACATACTTAAAGTATTTTTTGATAATAAAGCAAGTCGCAGAAAAAATAAATAATAATTCTATAATTTTTTGAATAAGACGAATGATCAAATTTTACAAACAAAAACACGAAGCGACGAATATTTTGGGACGGAGGTAGTATATGCATACGATCCATTTCCGATTTTAGCATACACTAACAGCATCTAACTAATTGTTTGAAGATCATGACTGTTTCTTTTAATTGCATATTGCATTGCATTTGATGGTAACATATGATATATGGGTATATTAAACTGAGTTGATTCGATCACGCATCTCCCAAACACAAAACTGAACTAAGAGATCTCAGGGAAACCAAAAAATTGAATGTACAGTTATCAACTGATTCAGCTGACAGTGTTAACGAATGTTTCCCCATACCATAGTTTGCGTCAGTTGTCCCAGGAATATCTGTCACCAACCTGCGCAAGCAGACAAACTAATGGTCAAATTCCAAATAAAGATGCGTACGTCCACGTACTGAATTTACTGATCGTTCAGACATCTATATATGCATGCTACATGCTGTACAACAAATAAAAAGAACTAAAGGACAAACAACGATGATATGATCGATCGATCACCAGTGTAAGTACTCTCTCAACGTCGGATTGCTTGGGTTTGGAGCATCTGGATCCACCATGACCTTAATTTGCATGAATCAGACATATACAGCAAATTGATTAATATGTAGTCAAGAACAGCTAGCATCAAGAAATTAAAGTAGCATATATATGTATATATACTGACGAGCGTGTAGAACTGGTGGAGATCATCCCCTCCGACCTCGACGCGGGGCCTCGCCGACACCGCCGACGGCCGTAGGTCCTCGCCGTTGACGACCCGCATGCCGTTGTACATCACCCGGAGCGTCACCGCCGGCGAGAACGGGTCCACCACGTCGCCGATCACCCGCCCCAGCACCAGGCTGTTCGCCGACGACATCTTCACGCTAATTAAATCAGTTGAAACTAGAGAGAATTCAGTAGTTAAACAATTAGCCAACTCGATCGACAGCAGCTAGCGGCAATTGGATTGGGCTCGATCTGCTCGCATTATATAGAATAGATAGCCAAGGCTGCGAGCGTCATAGTCAAGAATCTAATGATATCTTCGCTGCATCCATCTTCTTCGAAAAAAGATATCTTCACTGCATCCAAAAGAATCTTATTCGATCTGATGTATGAAGTATTACGTCATTCCAGTGCAAGTACGCAATTATATATGGGCCGGTTAACTCTTTACGCATGGGCCAAGTCCATATAAAATTTAACTAGCTAGCTATATTCTTATTAAAATGGTTTTTATGTAGCTTGCAAAAAACAAAGCTTCTACATCGTACATAGGAACTCACGATCACGAAGTTTATTTTAGTGGGTATTTACCATACACTCCCTCCATATATTTCCAAATACGAGGATTTATAGGACTCAAAATTTATACCCAACATAAACGTTTATGAGACACTGATTCCAATGCACGGAATTCAAACATTTTTAAGCAATCAAGTGCTTAGCAGAGTAATCTAAACAACTTAAAATTTAAACAATAAGGTGACTAAAAGGGTTTTTTTTTCTCCTTTACCTTAATCTTTACTAAACAATATAGAAATGCTTATATTTAGGAACAGGGAGAGTAACTTTCACGTGTGAAAATCAGACTGCTAATTTATTTTTTTTATTCCCTAAATAAGAAGCCATCGCTTTCGCTCTCGGGACTAGAAATTCTCACACTAGATAAAAAAAGATACTAACCGTCCAATTGTGATAGATCCAGATTATAACAGTGTAAATCGGTTGATATAGTTGTATATAAAATATAATGACATCTATAAAAACAGAAGCTAAGAGTTCTATACAATAGTATATATGAAAATATGTGTTAAGAGTTGTATATCAAATAATCTGACTTGTCTATTGTATATTAATTACAATTATATGGAATCAAATGTTAAATGTTGTATATAAAATCCACTTCCACTTTTATCTAACCCCACACAAAGTTGTGTGGGACAATCCGCTAGTTGTATCTGATATGGATTCTTTATTGAATAGTTTTATAATTTTTAACCAAAATATTAATTATTTCTAAATTATATTTTTATGAAGACTTTATGTAGAATGGTAGTTTATATTAAAATAAGAAAGAGATTACAACCCATTGCTATGATCAATTGAGATAAGGTTGATAAGACATGCAAAAATAAATGAAACAACCAAAATGACTTATAAGTAAAAGTTTTATATTTGTATTATTAGTGGCTTAAAAGCTAAGACTAGAAAATAGACTACGACGAAGAAAAAAAACCTAAAATCAACTTTAAGTCTTAAATTCAATTTTTGGCTATAACTAATTTTTGGAACGAATTGGTTATAGCTAATAAGCCAACTAGTGTACGATGAAACCCTGATTTAATTAATTTGTTGCAACAGATGTAACCAAATGAGCAGAGCCATAACGTTGTCCAATTTCGATAAGCAATAACTAAGACCACTACTGATTTGATTAATTTATAGACTGCATTTTGAGAATTACTAGAAACTTAAGGAATTCGAGCGAGGAATTTTGTGGAACCTCATCGAAATTGGACTGGTTCTTGTGAAAGTTTCATAAAATTGCTATGTTATAAAAGAATCTTAACTCGGACTAACTTACAAATTATTCAAAAAGAAACTCTCTGTTGTGACTGCATGTCTGTTCTATAGCTATCTCTGCGCATGTGTCTGTTCTATAGCTCTCTGCGCCACAATCTCTAGAAGAGAAGCCAGCTCTACTCTTTTTGAACAGATACATACAGTCACAAAGAGTTTCTTTTTAATAATTTGTAAGTTAGCCCGAATTAATATTCCTTTAAAACATAGCAATTTTATAGAACTTTCACGGGAACAATTCCAATTTTAGTGAATTTTCCACAAAATTCCTCTTCTCGAATGCCTTAGGGCCTCATCGTTTGCCCTATGGATTATAAGCCAATGCCAAAATTTTAAAATTTGATTTTGAAGTTAATTTTGATGTTTTTTCAATGTAGTTTCTTTTTCAGTATTGCCTTTTAAGCCGTTAAAGGCACATATAAAAAAATTTTACTCAAATTATTTTTTATCACTAATAAGCTGTTACGGCTTATAATCAGCCATAAGTAAACCTTAACTTTCTAATAATTCACAAAATGTGAAGGATAGATCGAAGACAGAAAGTCTGTCGGCATTTGTTGACAGGTGTTAAAGAGAGTGCTGGCCTTTTTCAAACGTCACCTCGGCTACCTCCGAATCTACTTTGCACTGAACTCGCGGTGTGATGCACGCTACAGTAGGATGAATCTTAAAATCTGTACTACTGATCGCAGGACACAGAAACCTGCCTTATCAACAAGGTTAGGATGCCAACTAGTGTAGAAAAAGTGTAGAGACCGTATTTCTTCCTAAATTTGTTTCATATATTTATTTTTCTGAAACAGATTAAGTATCATATGTTGCATATAGCTAGAGGCATTATGCAGGTTATCAGGATCAGTACGCTAACATGTACTTAAAAAGGGATAGAGAAAGCAATACTGAAGAAAAGTTTCAAAAAAGAGAGCAAGAATAAGGCAAAATGCCAAGATGTTTTTTCCGAGGCAAAAAGCCAAGATGTAGTGGGCAAGCGGCAACCTACTTAGCAGAAAAGCCAGGACATCCTAGGATATCTGATTGGTCAGATGTCACATAATTCACATGGGGATAGAATATGCAGGGACATCGCCTCATATGTTCATATAAAAAGGGACAGCCTCATAGGTTGGTCCAGAACTGATTATAAGCCAAAACAACTTATTAGCGAAAAAAATTTATTGATAAAAATTTTATATATGCCCTTACCAACTTAAAAACCAATGCTGAAAAAAATTACATTGAAAACATCCTGAATTAACTCCAAAACTAAGTGAGGCCCACAAAACTACTACCTTTTATAAACATCAGTTATGAGTGGTATGTCAATGTTGGTATAAGTCCAGTGAATTAGTAAAGAGTGGTTTGTTATTTTTTGAAACAAGTGTGGTTTGCTATAGTCATAGCAACGAAACAAACACTAGTCTAATAAAATATGGCACACCTAACATTTAATATGCATGGTAACCTGTGACAGCAAACCAAACAGACGAACATTTTGTAAAAGATGATAAATCTACAGACTGATCACTGATATGGGACTCGCTAGGTCTTATATAGCTAATCAAATTAAGGCCACTAGATGCTGCAAGTAATAATTTAAAAGAAAATTATTACGAAACAAAAAGGCAGGATTCCTCGGGTGCTCACATGGTAAAAGGAGGACAAAGCGACAAATATTTCTGGCCAAATGTATTGGAGAAACAAAATCTTTCTGGTCAAATGTATTGGAGACACAACGTGAATCACAGACGAATCAACAAGCTGAAAGACAAAATGTGAATCGGCTTGACTTCAGGGTGGCTATAGCAGTTAACAAGAGCATGGCCAACATTCTACTAAGTAATTGAGTCTCTGCTAAGTCAACAATTATCTCGGTAAACCCAATCGTCAAAGAAGGCTCTATCTAGGGAGCACAAGCACACAAAAAAATGACTTTGGGGGAAGTTTTTGTCTTGTTTAGCCCCTTATACCCTCATTAACTAAATTAGGATACATACTTATCTTTATGATAATTGAGAGCTGCCCTTCTCAGCATTTGGAAGTTAGAAAAAAACACTCTTCACGTCTTTTTAACATTCTTCACTTGCTTATTGAACTACTGGTGTTGGTAAATAGTGTTTGGCCTGCGATCTTTTAAGGAGCATTTGCATTCACAATTCCAAGGAAGGAGGGGGTAGTGTTGGAGCAAATAACATTATTAATCACACATCGGTATCAGCAAAGATGTCCTACCTTTGTTTGGTGACTGGAGGGACCAATTACTAGAAACTTCTATGTAAAAAGTCAAAAAGGGGCATACCATCTAGAATTTTGCAGTATCCTGCTTTAGATCTGGAGAAGTGAACGGAATAAATGCACCTGTGTTGCCCATCTGCATCAGAATAACGCTACGTACTTGAACAGTGATTGATCAGACAGTATCAATGAGGAAGAAAACATGTGTTATGTGTACCAATGAGGAGAAAAATGTGCAGGGGAAATGAAAGCAGTTGCCTTTTACTATGTGAAACTAAAAATGGAATCAGTTGCCCTTTACTATGTGAAACTAACTGGAATAACACAGTTGGAGACCAATGGATATGTAAGATACAATTTACGGATGCAAAATATTGAGACTTTAGTTACTAAACATAATTTCAGTAAGTACTACAGATATGAAAAATAATACAGAAAGACTTTTTATTCAAGAGACAGGTAAAGCAAACAAATTGAAGTCACCCATTGATGCAAACGTCGTCAGCTTGTGCAAGGATAGAAAATGGTCACAATTATTAAAGCATATAGTACATGGTAGCAACAACTACTAAACGGAATTGGATTAAGTTCCAGATTTTCATGGCACGTTTTTTAATCTGTTAAACGGTGTGTTTTGTGCGAAAATTTTTTATATAAAAGTTGTTCTAAAATGTCAAATAAATCCATTTTTCAAGTTTGTAATAATTAAAACTGAATTAATCACGCGTTAATGTCATCTCGTTCTACGTGAAACACTTAATCTTTATCTTCATCTTCATGTTCAGGAGATTCAAACACCACCCAAGAGCAGAGAAACTGAATAAACTTTCCATCATGTTAGATTTCATATCCTTCACTTCGTGGGATAGGATAACAAGGTCTGGCATGTCATCAGGCACATAAACACTCCATGTTTGATAGATACTAGTAGAAGACAACATGAAAAAAAAGAATATTATATGCTTACATTGTGTGAAAAATAAAAAAAGGAGAAAAATAGGATATCAGTTAAGCAGTTTTCAAGATAAGCATGAATGGCAGTTTGTGATGGCACCTACCCAGATTGTTTCCATCCAAAAACCTCTTTATCACATCCACACCAAAGGAAAGAACTGCGCCCCATTTGCATGAACCTCTCTGAAGCTGAGGCTCGGCACATTAAATCAGTCACGAGAGAGCCCAGAAGGAATATAGCAATCATATATATTGAAGTAAGCTTTGTTTCCATGTAAATATTTTTGCTCGGCATTGCAGTGATTCAAAACAGTCAGAACTCAGAACTACAAGGTGGCATATAGCATCAGATATATAATGTTTGCAAACTTGGGGACATTGCTTACAGATTACATAGATTCAGGTTGCAGTTGATGGTGTAGCGAATTTTAACGTGATATCCTTATAATTTAAGACAATCAAAGAAAACACAATCAATCCAGAGCAAACTGTTTGGTGTTCATAAAAACAGTTCCTTGAAAACATTAGTTCCACTCAAGATTGGACAATGATAACTAGAGAAACGTAAATGCCTTCTACAGGAGGCTCACATAAACAACCGATGGCCTTAATGACATAAAAGATATAACTTCACTCCATGAACACTAAATAAACTCCCAGAAGCTACAAACTCCTTCTTACTTATTACATGAGTGAGAGGCAAGTGACAAATACCTCAGAGAACAGCTCAACAAATGTATCGGTCAGTTTGGACTCAGTCATCCCTCAAAACCATATATTATTGTTCATGCTCTTGCTTTCATGGTATCCTCTTGCTAGGTAGATACCTGAAGCATAAAAAAAATCCACACAATTTTATAAGTAAAACCTGTGTATCCATTTAATGTAAATTTAGCTAGTAGCAGTATGTAATGGAAAAACACATACCAGAGCAAATTAAGCTAGCTTCGTAAACTGGGGACACCAACAAAATAAGAACCACACACAATACATGTTGGATTGAGCCACCTGAATGCAAAATGTGTAAAAATGACTTCAGGAGAAAATGATCCTCTGTCCACAGAGTCTCCATTGAAAAATTAAGGGTTTTCTGAAGCCCATTGAGCTCAAACATATTTAAAAGATCAAAGCAATGAAAACAAAACAAGAGATTAATCCAACGAACAAGCACAACCAAAAGTCCGATGACAATTTAAAGTTTATGAGTAATGGTGTTCCTTTCATGAGGCCAAATATCTACTACTGTTTTCCATCAAAAAAAATTCGCGCGGTATGATATATAATAATATAACACTCTGTTTGTTACCAATTACACCGGATTATGACATTGTCAAATGCATCCAAAAAATTGTAATGTATAGAGCTATATTATGAAACCCCTCAAATGATAAAACAAATATCTGACCATAAATCTCCACAATCTGTAAAAGGACAGCCTCTCAGGACATTCACATCAACAAGCTGGCATTGATTGAAATAAGTATTAATCTTGCAACACAATCTGGACGGAATTTTGTGTTCACAAAATGCTTCAGTTAAATATCAGCACTATGTTAGTGAAAGAACGGCGAGCATTCAATTCATCTTAGCACAAAACAAGTCTAGAACCTCACTTGCCTCTATTTCCCTAGATATCTGAATTTCAAGATCTAGTTGACAAGCGACAAGTCGAAGGGACTTGATTTTTTCCAAGCACTCTATGTTTCTAATGCAGAGACAGGATCCCTTTCACAATCAATAAACAAAAAAGAGGTAATCAATCAACTGAAATAACTCCTCAGTCGGTCAGTCCCCACCTCCCCCCAAACCACAAACGTGTCAGTTCTTCAGTTAGTTGGCCAAAAATTGCCCCTCCAATTGCTTGTCGATTCGCTAAACGCAACTCGCCTCTGCATCTGGCGCTGAAAAAAAAATAAGGATAAAATGAGACGTGATCTCTCAGCAACTAGGAATTAAAAATCTCGGATCAAGCTTGGCTCCTCCTCGAACGCTGTTCAAGCCAGCATGTCACGGATTATGCATTCAGAAAAGCGCGCCCGCGTGAGGTAGGGTTTAACATCCGAGGCTAGGGCTTACCGACAAGCTAGCGGGCCACCACTCTTGGGCCTGGGCGGGTCACCGTCGGCACGGCGGAGGACGAGGTGGTGCTCGCTCTGGCCGGAATAGCTCCAGTGTGGCGTCGGCCGTCCGGCGATCAGAGAGTGTGCTCCGCCGGGGGATGGCCAGAGAAGAGCGGCGGCGGCGGCGGGTTTCGTGATTCTGCGGCGGGAGTGGAGCCGTAGATCCTGATCACCGGCGTCCCCTCTCGCCTACGCCCGCCGCACATCGATCGAACTGACCCACAATTTGGCGCCGCGCGGTACAGAGGCAGAACAAGGAGCGGAGAACAGAGAAGCGAAACGCGCCGCGCATGAGGAGTCGGATGCGGAGAGGGGAGAGGAACTCGCGCCCCCCGAGCACCGAGCGCCGGGGAGGCGGTCCACGGCGGCGGTAGCCGCTATGGACTCCGGCGAGGCGGCGACTCACCGACCTCGCCGACGCGGATGGCCAACACGCCGGGTTTTTTTTTTCTTTTTTCCCTTCATTTTCTTTTGGGCCTGTACGGGCTAGTGGGCCGAGGATCCTTGCAGTGTACGCTTCTGGTCGGTTCGACTTGGTTTGCGTGGGCTGCTTAGCGTAGGCAAGGTTTGCGTGGTCTTAGTAGGCCTCGGCTCCTTTCAGAGAACGCTGCTTAATGAAGCTGAGTTGGATTTGTACCACTTATCGGTTCAAAATTTGGGGATTTTAAAAAGATATTTGCATCTTGCATATTGGCATTTTTTATTAAAAAAAAATCGGCATGACTCTTTTTCATATATTTTTGCAGCAGGTTGGAGAATGGATTGTTAGGTTTCCTAACCTGATTCGATTATGTTTCCATGTCTGAGGGTGTTTCTATTAATTTCCATGCATGATTCTGTTAAGATGCGGATCGAGAGAGCTGGTGCCTGACGAGGTCTTGCGGGCTGGAGCGTCGGCTCAAGGAGAAGGAGAGAGATGAGATTTCTACATAACAATCTGCATACGTGCTGCTGCAATAAACAGACGTAGTGAGGAGTGGAGGAATGGAAAATGACGGCTTATGTCAGAGCATTTATTAAACTATTCTCTCCCTGTTTCAAATTACCTGTGATTCTATATCTTTCATAAATCAAACATTTATATTTTTAATCATCATTTTTTTGAAAAAACCATATAGTTTAATATCTTAAGATTTATGTTATTAGATTAAACATAAGAAAAATTTTCATTATATACCACATGTTATGTGAAAAAATACCCAACAAAAAAAGACAGTATAGACAAAGTCGCAACATTTCTAAAAGAAATTGAACCACTTTATTATTATTAGTTCCTTTCAATCACATACATACATACATACATATATATATATAAACAAATAAAATTCTGTTACAATGTATGGACATGTTGCTAGTGTTTACTAATTTAAAAAAGTGGAGTTGTCCTCCTCCTGGTACACTACCATAGTTTCACACAAAAAAAATTGTTTTAAAAAACCACACCACAAAAAGGAAATCAATGTTTCTACGTAAAATCAACCCGAAAAGTCGGATAGAAGAAAATTGAACCCCATAATTCCAGTCACATTATAACACGTGGTCATGTCATTAATATACGTCAACAAGGAGTACTTACAAATCTCTGTCTCCACATAATCTTCGTGTAAATAGTTTGTATTTGCCTGCTTGTAACTACTAAAGAAAAGGTTTTGCATACGGTTAAAATGGTTCTTTGCATACAGTTGGACGCCTGCCTACACGTAAGTGTCTGCAAAAATTAGTATTTTCATATGCGGACGACCCAACCGCATGCGAAGATCGTTTATTGAAAGCGGACCTTTTAACGTGGCCACCTGCGATAATCTATTTTTGCAAGCATATGAGTTATGCGATCCGTTTGGAAAGACATTTTTTCCATACGGCTGCATTAAGACAACCGCACACAATAACATTTTTTCGCTAAAAAAAGATAAAATTCAAAAAAAAATCCGAAATCCCTAGCATTCCTTGGAACCCTAAAATCTACATCCGTATACCACAACATTCAGAGATCCATCCACATCCACATACCACAAACAAATTGTACAAAGAACATGAAGCAAAAATTCATCCACATCCATAGACTACAAACAAACAAGAACACTAGAACTTCATCCAAAACACAGTAGAAACAGCAGTAAATCCGAGTTTGGCGGAGGAGAGGAGGCCACGCGAAGGAGACGAAGAGGCAAAGGAGAGGAGGCTGGCGGCACAGACCCAGGGCGCACGGCGATGACAAAGAGGTGAAGGAGAGGAGGCGCCGAATCCTGCCCTCGCCCTCACCAGAGCCGACCCTCCTGTGGCTGCCGGCGCGAAGAAGTGGGAGAGGGGAAGCCTCCCCGCCATGCCGCCTTGAAGCTCGCCACGCGGTCGACGGAGCTAGATCTGCCCGCCCCGTAGTCGTCAATGATGGATCCACCTGCCCCACGGTCGCCCACGACAGATTCACCGGTCCCGCTATCGCCAGCGCTAGATCCACCCACCGCGCGATCGATGGCACTGTATCCGCTCGCCCCGCGGTCGTCGGTGATGGATTCGCCCGTCCCATAGTCACCAACGACAGATCCACCGGCTCCGCTGTCGTCGGTGTTGGATCCTCCCGCCGAACGATCATCAACGATGGATCTGCTTGTCCCATGGTCGCTAGCGACGAATCCAGTGGCCGCTCATGTCGTCACCGCTGCTCTCGGCGGATTCGAGCAGGGAGGTTAGAGAGAGGGAGGGGAGGAGTGGTGATTGGGGAGATGTAATGATGAGAAGAGAGTGGTGAGAGGATAAGCATGAGGAGAGTGTGGTGCGCTGCGGTGGGGGTGGGACTCACTTGCTCTCCACGTTACCCATATACGAAAATCTATTTTCACATATGAACATCTTAAGGGGTCGCCTGCGAAAATAGATTTTCGTATATGGCCCTTGAACCGCTTCTCCAGGATCGACTTTTGCATGCGAGTGTAATTATTGTCTACCTGCAATTTAGAGGGGATCTCATAAAAAATTCGATTATGTAGTAATATGTTTTCAGTAACACTTTTTTATTTTAGCGATTAAACTGGAGCAATACACGAAAAATCATATGCTCAATTTGTGTTTGGTGTTATGAAATTTTGGGTGATCTCATCCATATTATTGAATGGGATTGGTCCCGTAAATAGACACGACAGCTATGTTGTGTCTCTTCGCTCCTCTACTCCACCACAAGGAACCGTGGCGGTTTAGTTATGCCTCATCGCTCTCTCGGCACTTCTCGCAACGGACACGATGGTTTCATCCATTACGTCTTTTGGATGAAATCAATTCACTATGTATAAATTGAATATTTTATCAATGAGAATTCATTCTCTCTTGCTCAGACTGTCTCGCTATAGTTTCATTCTCAACATTCAGCTTGCCGTACGAGTTTCAGTTTGGAAGTAGAGTAAACATTTCCTTCTAGTAATAAATAAGAGTACTATGAACGCGATTTGGGTCAAAACAATATTAGCTGTCGCAAATCTCATCACTGATCCAGTGTGTACGCGCCTTTTCGCAAAGTCAGAACGAATTAGTGCGAAACAGCCCTCCATAAATAGCAAAACAGTAGCGACACAAAAAGGCACAGATTTTTTTTCAGGTGATACGTCAATGATTTGTGACAGCCCAACAGCTTGCAGTTGCAGGCTTGCAGCCAAGGCCATCTCCAGAGATGGAGAATTCTGGAAGAAATTCTTGTAGGAATTCAACTAAATTATGTAAATATCCTATATCCAAAAGAGGCCATAGCGTTTGACTGACCAAATCGTCGACAGGTAAAACGAGGTTAGTTATTAAGTATTATTAATCTAGTATTAATTATAAACTTAAAAAAATAAATTAAATGGATTTTTAAAGTAACTACCATATAGAAAAAAAATTTCACAAAATATACACGTTTGAAAAACGAGAGGTAATTAGCTCCGCCAAGTTGCTCGAGCAAACTAAGCCTAAAACGACATATCCGGAGGTAAAATGTATTAACAAAGCGGCAAATTATCGCCAGTGGCTATGACAGTTTGCATTTCAATTTTCTCCCTTTTATTTCCTTTGTTTTCACTGCCCTCAATTTCTACCTAACACAGAGAACATTACACAAATGCAAGATTGCAGCAACCCCTAATTAATCAGATCCAAAAGCTATTATATCCACTAATAATACAGAGTAAGTGATCACCTAGTAGCAGCAAGTATCAATTTGCTTCAACGGATTACCACTAATTAATCTCACACTAAAATACTCCTACATGTACCAAGTTGAGCATTTTCTCTCTCTTTCTCATATTTCTTTTTTTAGCATCTCCTTCGCCGTTTCATGGTGTGGTCACCGGCGCCGGCGGCGAAGCAACGGAAGGGGTTCTCCGGGGAGGAGATGTCCGGCACGAACACCGCGCCGCCATCGGTGGCGGCGGCGGCGTAGCGCGGGTCCCGTTGCCAGTGGAGCCCGGACGCCGTGGGCGGCGAGGGGAGCTCCGGCACGGCCCAGTGCACGTCCGGCACCTGGCCGAAGAAGTCCTGACCGGCGGCGGTGGCGGCGGCGGCGGAGGAGGAGGAGGAGGACGACGACCTGCCGCCGTTCGGCGAGCCGTCCATGCTCCCGAGCTTCCCGCTGTCCGCCTGCATGTCAATGGAACGCGCCACGTTAGCTCAAGCTGTGTCACAAATATCTCTTGCCATCGCTCAGATCAGCGTGAGCGAATTATGAGGTCATAAATAAATCGATTATTCGTACTACCAATTCAATGAGATATTGAAAAGAAAAAAAATCTGAGAGAGATTTCTGACCCTGACCTTGGACGTGGCGTTCTCGGCGAAGCCGAAGCCGGAGTTGAGGTCGGCGAAGCCGAAGAACTCGTCGAGCGGCCAGTCCGGCGATCCGCCGGCGAGGCCAGCGAGGTTGCCGAACACCGCGGCGGTGCCGGTCGTGACGGGGCCACGGGAGCTCCGCTTCGGCGGAGTCTTGGTCACCACCGGCTCGGCCGCCGCCTGCCTCACCGGCGGAGCAGGGGTGGTGAACTGCTCGTCGACGAGCGACCAGTCCGGCAGGTTGCCGGTGATGCTGACGCCGTGGCCGCCGGTCGCCCAGTCGATGACGTCGTCGTCGCTGTAGAGCGGCGTGGGGCTGCGCTTCCTCGTGCACGGCGGCTGCGGCGGCGGCAGGGGAGGCGCCGAGGCGGTGGTGTTGCGCGGCGGCGACAAGGGGTGCGGGTGTTTGTTGTCGTCGTCGGCGGGGGCGGCGTCGAGGCCGACATGGACGCCGGTCAGGAGGAACCTGCGGTGCGCGGAGACGAAGGCGTTGGCGGTGTGGACGGCGACGTCGCAGGTCCGGCAGAGCAGCGCGCGGTCCTCGACGCAGAAGAAGTAGGCGTGGGTCTCCTGGCATATGTCGCAGTTCGGGGGAGAGGAGGAGGAGGAGGAGGAGGAGAGGAGGGGGAGGCGGTGGTGCTTGCCGGCGAGGCGGTTGGCGGCGTGGACGTGGAGGTCGCAGAGGGCGCAGAGCGCGGCGTCGTCGGCGCAGCAGAGCACCCGCGCCTCCGCCGCCTCGCACGCGGAGCAGAGCACCTTCATCGACGCCGACGGACACCGGCGATCTACCACGACGACAAGGCGCGCAGAGGCATCCGCCCCCTCGTCGGAGGAGGAAGGGAGAAGGTGGCAAGAGACAAGGCGGTGGTGTGGTTTTGGTTTGTCGGTTGGGAGTTGTGGTGAGGCGAGGGTGGCTTCGCAACAAGATATTATTGTCTCTCCCGCGGGTGTCGACGAGCAGCGTAGAGCGTACTGACTGTATGGCGGGCGGCACATGGGCGCGGGGGGACTAGAATTGACCGGACGTGGAGGGGATGGAGTTGAGCGGTTGGGCCGTCGTCTCGCACGCCGAGGCCGAGGCCAACGCTTTGACCCCTATTCTGGTGAGCCCGCCGCCCGCGACTGAGACGGTGCCGCGTGTCGGGGTGGAGGACAATCACAGTCTCACAGACACCGTCCTTCGGTGCTTTAGGAAATCCAAGTAAACCAGTCCACTTAACAGTACCTTCAAATTTTATTTTAACCTCTTTCGGTAGGTATCTATACCCTCTGCTTATACAGTAGTAATAGCTTTGTTCTAAAATATTATTATTCTCTTTATTCTAAAATAAACCAATTGGATAGGACACTTCGTAGCATCACGAGTCTGAACAGAGGCATGTCCAGATACATTGCATTAAAAATATTTCATCCAATTCTAGATTGGTTTGTTTTTTTTAAAAAGGGAGTACTACCTAGGATGATGTTTAGTCCAAATTCATTGTCGATGGGTCAAATCTCATCCTATGTAGCAACATTTTGAGATGAAGAAAATAGTTGGTGTCCACTAACAACATCACCGACTAGCAATTAATTTCTCCGTTTCAAAATATAGCAATCGAGAACAGGATGGGACGTATCCTAATACTATGAAATTGGACAGGCTAGGTTGCTATATTATGGAACAGGGGTACTATTTTAGAGTAGCTTAAATCGTATACAAGCATGACATATCATCTAGAATATAATATTATTTGTGGTAGTGCATCCACGCATTAATATTATTTTTATGCACACTTATTAGCGCATAGTAAATGTTTTACTAGACAACATGAGAATAGTTTTTTTTTACAATAAACCTACACGGCATGAATACAATAATATGTAATATGGTGTGAGTAAACATTTTACTCCATAACAATATTACATAGCTGCATTAAACAACAGGTTGGTCTTTGCAAATACAACGAGCCCAAGGCGACAGCGAGGGTGGCAATTATTGAAGACATCTGGATGGGCGATGGTGGTCAAAGGTGGAGTCCATTGGGGCAGCGTCGATAGACTGACAGCGACACGTGCTGCACACGGGAGTTGTGGAAGAGTAGAGACGGGGAGGTCGAGGAAGGTGGCCTAGTGATAGAGGGCCTCAGATCTGGAGTCCGAGTGGTGGTTGGTGGTGGAGACGATTGGCGCAGACTCTAGATGTTAACGGTGGCGGTGGGGACTGGTCGGGCCCTGGGTGGTGTGGACGAGGGCCCGAATCTAATGGCGAGGCCAAGATGGCAAGTCGTCGGGATGAAGGCCGGGAGGTAGAGCAAGGCGTGGTGCCGGAGGAGGAGCCTACCGTGACCTACCGTCGTCAAACTACCTAACCTCATCGCGCCAGTTGTTGGAGAGTCCTACCATCGTCCACTGCTCTCCACCAAATCCAGGCGCAGGATGCACTTGGGCCTCGACCTCGCCATAACAGGGAAGGGACAACCTCATCGTCGCTGCTAATTATCAAAAACACGTCGTTGTTGCCGTTGTTTGGTGTGAATCGCCGAGCCACAAAATCCGATGTCGAAGGGGAGCGCGGCTGTCTCCCACGGCCATCGGCGTTAGGGAGGCACGCCATCGATGGCATGTTGCTCCTTACTACCATTGCCTGGCCCAAGCATGCCACTGACGCCGAGGGGAACGGATCTAGGACGCCGCCGCCTCCTTCATACAGCCTGCCATCGCTGCTGCTCCTTGACACCACCATCGCTGAGCCGTCAGGCTCTCGCTCTTGGATGGGCGGCGGTGGTCAAGATGGAGTTGTGGAAGAGCAGAGACGGCAAGGTTGAGGAAGATGGCATAGCGATGGAGAGCCTCAAATCTGGAGTCCGGGCGATGCTAAGAGTCGATTCTTGAGCCGATATTATGCGTAGCAACAATATTTTCTTTTCCTTCTCCTCTCTCGCACATCATCAAATTTGTTTATATGACAACGGTGAGAGCTTGCTCATAAAAACCGTTATACATGTCTTTAATGTAACTACAAATGAATTGATGTAATAGTATAAATAGATATGATACATTCACTAGTCTAGAAAAAAAACCGAGAAGTCTAACTAATTCTCCTATCAGAGCACAACAATTAACTGTGTGTGCTTCACTAAACTTCTATGACCAAATTGAATCTCTACATGGAAGGAAAGCCCTTATCAGGGAAACTATGGGCGACAAACTGAACAGCAGCGATCACTATGTGGGATACAATGATGTTTAGCCAAACATGAAAGAAGCGTCTACCACCATCATAAATGATAAAACTCCGGCTCTGCCCTGCAGCAACCGCGGCCGTATCGATCACAGGCCATGCGGCTACTGGGCGACTGAAAGCGATTTCTATCTATATATCTATCTACGGATCTTGCTACTAGATAGGAGTAGCAGGGGTGTGACCACCCCACTGGTTATCCAAAGTTCCAGATAATGGCCGGCCCTTTAATTTCAGATGAGTAGCATCCACGATTTATTCAGAAAATGCAGTCACTTTTGTCCTCTTTTCAGTTGTCATCGTCACTCCCGTTAGCTACTTAATTAGCTGGGCAAATTGCTAGCTGCTTGTTCATGCATGCATTCATGCATCCTAGATATTTTTGTGAGCAGATGATATGGAACTGATGGATTGATCGAGTCGCTTTTTCTTTACACTAAGAGATATGGGATCGAACACTTTCAGAAAGGGGATCGATGCGGTGAACGTACTTTTAATCGCCACACAAAAATAGGACGGACACACATGATAAAAAAGAACTTTTTCGACCATTCAACTGGGTACAAAGTGGCTTTGGTCCGGAGTCCGCTCGATTTAATTAATTGGTTATATGGTATAAATTGGTTGATGATCGATATTTATTCATGTATTAATTAATTAATTAATTAATTACAACTTGTCTAGTGACTTTGTTGACTTTGATATTGTTGACTTAATTTGAACATGGTATATCGATATTTTTAATATATGATATTGTTGACTTTGAACATGATATTTAACAATTTATCTCATTAAAAAATAGTGCAAAAATGAAAAAAAATAAAAATACTAATAAAACAAGACACATAAAAAATAAATGTTTTGAATGCGAAATGAGTATAGCTCAACTGATTAGGTTTTTTATAGCGAAAGTGAAATGTGTCACATGAATTCAAGTTTTAGACTTAGTACGAGTAGTCACAATTTATGACTAATTATTTTTTTAATGGTAAGTATCATATAAGAGATAATGAGATAATCGTGATGACTTCATTAATCTCAAGATGTATCATTCCAGTTTTTTAGAGATTAGGAAATGTATTTGTTCATTCATAGGGACGATGAGTGTAAATACCTATGTTAATTATACTATGTCTTTTTTAAAAAAATAATTAGTTTAAACAAAACTAATGATTAAAAATTATGTTTAAAAGTCAATGAGGACATATATTTTCTAATAAAAAAATGATAAGTAACAAAAAGAAAACGGTGCATATATATATATATATATATATATATATATATATATAAAATACATAAATACATGCATGCCGCTGCCTGCCGTGGTCCTGACATAAAATATATATATATATAGACACATATGCAATGTACCGGATTGCAATAAGCCCATACCGTAGATATGTACAGATAACCGGCTATTATCGCCGCATATATAGCCCTCATTCCGAAGAATGTAGAGAAATCGATAGACCAAAGTTAATACTAGGACCATATATATACATATGTCCTATCCAGATCGATTATCGATCGAACACCACGATCGGGACTTGGAATATGTATGTCGTATACGTACGCAGGCACTAGTGACGGCTCCATCAAATTTTTTTGGGGTGATTTTATCCCACGCTCCAAAACTTCGAATCACCAAAAACTCAATTTAATTATATATGTAAAACTTGTTCAAATACTTCACTAAAACTAATATTTTAATTTTAAAAAATACAAAACTACAATATAAACAGTCTAATAGTCATATCTGTAAAGTGAATTTGAGTCGAATTTAAATAAAAGATTATTCTGGATTAAATTAAATTAAAGGTGATCCAGGACGACCATCCCTATAGCCGCCATCGGCAGGCACCCACGTATGCCGACGCGCGTGCCGCGTATGTATGTATGTATAGTCGTGTGCATGTACGTACAAGGCGAGCCGTCTCGGTCGTCGAGGAACGAGGATGTATGTATGTGTATGTACGTTACGGAGGAATCCTTGTACGTTCCCACTAGCTTAGCTCGATGTACATATATAGGAGTATCTATATATGGGCTGTTGGGTCTCGGACGAAGAGTAGGCCTGTTAATGTAGTCATGGGCCTTGACGGCCATGTATTCAAGCATCCAACTGGGACTAGGCCCAACAGTAGAAAAAGCCCATGCAAGCCCACTCGAAGCCATGATGTGCGTGCGTTCCAGTGACAGGGAGTGCATACCTCGAATTGCCACGTAGCATTTGTGATATGTACCCCTTCCTCTCAAAAAAAAAATTAGTTATAAAATTTTTTTAATTTGTTTTCTTAAAACAGAAATGTGTATCAATATTGTGCCGTGCGTGCAGGCACAGTATATATACGTTGGCACGTGTGACACGCTACAGAATCGATTTTAGCGCACGAATCTCCTCCAACTTTCAGATGAACTATAATATCGTCCGCATGCGGTAATATTGATAAAAAGAGGACACGCATACAAAAATAAATCTATTTTCATAGGCAGGCCTGTCACCAGCTCATCAACCCACCATCCTTAAAATATCTAAGTCCTCTCTCTCCACTTCGCTCTTTCCTTATCCTCTCCTTCCTTACTTCCCCAACGCCCTTTCTCCTCTCCTCACCCAAGGTCGATGGACAGGAGCGGCAACACGTGGCTAAGGCGACGAGGAGGCCGGCGGAGGAGGCGCACGTTGATGGTTGTAGTGGTGTAGCCTCTTCGACAGATCCGCCGCCGCAAGCCTCGGGTGCGACGGGGTCTCGACGACACCGACGACTGGGCAACGGATTGCATCAACGTGGTGGCTAAGGTTTCGAATTTTCAAATTTTGTTTTTATGATTTTTGTTTTTGCAAGCGGACGGGTTAACACCTCGCCTACGAAATTTTTTTTTGTATACGGTTGTACTGCCCGTCTGTGAAACTTTCTATTTTTACAGACACATGAGGGTGGACGGTTGCCATCTTCGCCTATGAAAATATAATCTAGTTGTATGGAGAAAATCGTTTTTTAGTAGTGTGAATTTTTTTTAAAGAAATACAATATAAATGTAGAAGTTTGTATATGTTTGTAACACATGTACACTCATCGCTACAAATATACACGGGCATCCTTTGTGACACTTCGTACAGATGGATCGATGACTACCTTTGCGTGCAGTGTCATGGTCGTATGTGAGTAGTGCATCTGGCTTGATCCACGCAAGGGCGAGTGACATGGCGCTGTGAGTAGTACTCCCTCCATCATAAATTATAAAAGATTTTGGATGAATTTTTTTCATCTTAAAATATAAATAATTTTAGAGGACGCGACACATCCTAATACTATGAATTTAGATATATTTTTGTCTAAATTTATAATACTAAAATGTATCATATCTACTATTTAGATTTATAGTATTAGCATATATCATATTTATTCAAAATTTTTATATTGTAGTACGAAGGGAGTACATGTGTGTGTGACCCTTGCCAACCAGATGAGCAGAGCAGAATTGGTCAGGTCGATCGATCGATCGATGTGGGCTGCCACAAGAATTTAATGGCGGCGTCTCCGTCGCACTCGCGCATTTATGTTCCACGCAAAGAATGATTCAATTCAATTCGAGCTACTCCGTACCAGCTCTCCCTCCATCCCATTTATGACAGAGTACTTTAGAATATATATCAAAATATAGGTTAGTTTTAACCGATCTTATATATACCCATGCATCCGTTATAAAATAAATTAATATTTAAAATCTCAAAAACAAAATTTTATGACGAGTGGAAAAATGAAAGACCAAACTAACATTCATACTTAATCATATAAAAGTAGTATCGGTTGGTTATAGATACGTGGTATAGAAGATAAAGTTCTTTTAATTTATGGATCAAGGGTAAAAAGGAGACATAAAAATTAACTTAGCTAAGGACAAATATTGAACACTATAAATCAAATTATTTTGGGATGAAAGGGTTATCTAACATCGGCTCACGAGTCTAAAAAAAATATTCCTTTTTAATATCTCTCACCTATCTACTAACCAATACAATACTAATTTCTACTGTTAACATTACTTCTTTTTTTCCTAGTTGGTCCAGTTATATGGAGTGGTAGCTGTTAGTTTTTCACTTACACGCAAAATGAGAAAAGTCATTAGCGTACAATTAATTGAGTATTGATTATTATAAATTTAAAAAAGGTGTTTATTTAATTTTTTTAAAAAACTTCTATATAAAAAGTTTTTCAAAAATTATATCATTTAACAGTTTAGAAGCATGCTAATGCAAAAAAAATTGAAAGTTGCAAATGCTAAACTAGGAAGCGAACAGAGCCTAGGTTTTTCTTTAGATACTATAAATCCAATTGTTTTAGGATAGAGTGATAAGTTGTTGTGTTGTACTTTTGTTTTCTTTTGTGCTGCTGGTGGTACCCGACGAAAAGTTCTTTTCTTTAGAAAAAAGAATAACTTAAGGTTTTACTTAAAGTTTAATAGTATATGTACTACATAGACACTAGTTAGAGATCACGAATCCTACTTAATAGCTCATATTTTGTACTGGGATCGTCTCTCATCTCTGTTCCTTATAAAGAAGAAAAATAAGTGCTATAAACAGTGTGCTAGGACGTACATGTATCTTCGATATATATATATATATATATATATATATATATATATATATATATATATATATATATATATATATATATATATATATATATAAAATCACATGCAGGCTAAAATTAATTACAACATCGTATTTTTGCTAAGACGGTTACTGCGACAATAAAGATTAATTAAAACTTCGTTAGCAAGGGTTTAACTATTTGCACGCATGACGCATGATGCATTGCAGGTTAATTAGACCAACCCGTATAATATCACATAGATATACACTAATTTAAAAACCATTTTTCATGACATCACACTTTTATTTTTTTATTTTTACTGGCTGGTCTCGTAAACACATGTTTGTAAAAGTATATTGGAGGGTTCCGGTCATAAACCGTGAGCGAAAATCGATTTTCGCTAGCTAATAGTTAAGAGGTCGACTTGTAAAAATATTCTTATTTTTACAAGTGGATCTCTTAACTGATAACCAACAAAAATTGAATTTTGCTGATGACTGCTAAAAAGGACCGTCTGGAAAAAAAAAATGTCATATTAAGTTGTTGTTGCCAGGCACGCGAGGAGTATTAAATACAATAAAACGTAACAGTCGTTGTTCGAGGTGGTGCCAAAAATTGGCACGTTAACGATATATGGGCTGGACTTTATATATATGAAAGAAACTTTTTTCAAAAAACCTAGTCAAATTTAGGATACCTTCAGATAAAATTAGAATGTCCAAAATCCTCTAGTCACTCACCCAAAAATTAAACCGCCTTTACCTTCCTAATCCGAATGGCGTAATTGTTCCCATCCTCCCGATCCTCCTAGATGCCAATTACCTCACAGGATTGAGCCAAGTATTGTATTTCTCATATGACGAAATTTAGCATAATGCATGCTTTTATTTTAAGGCGCAAGGACCCAAAGCTGTGGCCCATATGAATCCACCCTTACACACCTTTCTGATATGCTATAAAGGTGCGGCCGCTTCTTAATTTAGCCTCGTTTAATTCCTTTTTACATGTGGTAAAAAAAAACTAAACTAGTTACACAATAAGATATTTCAATGGGCTACACATTATATTGTCAAATGGTTTTGCTCTGGAAGAAAAAGGTAAATAATTAAACTGCCTGTTATTTTTTTTACAAGAAATCAAACCACTCATTGATCATATATATTCGGGAAAAAAAAAGCTTTCACTGAAGCCCCTGGTGATGGGTGTTGGGTCAGGCAGCCAGCAGCTGAAACCAGAACAGTGGCATAGCCTTTCTATGATTCCTGCTGTTTGGATGTGCCGGGTCTCCAGGGCTGGAGGGAGCCAAACCGCAATACCGCATTGATAAGAGATATCGATGGTGATCATCCAGCCCAAATTAATTTCACCCCAAATTTCCAATGGCTGAAGCTGCCCCCAAAAGCAGATGCCACAGTACAGAGCCACACACACACACACAGAGTACTGTGCTACATTTGTGGAGCTAGCTAGGACTTGTACCTGTACATGTGGGCTTGCAACTTTTTGCAGGGAGAGGAGGCCATGGCCATGGTCATGGAGGTCATGGTCATGACTGGCTGATTGATGTGATGGGAAAGCTGATGAGAGGAGCACTTGCCTTGATTCTCCATTTTCTCATAGCTTAGCTTTTGGTGTGTTTGTGACAGTGGCGTGTGCAGTGCAGCACCTATATATACTAGGAGTACGAGGAGTACTGCTCCGTTTTATAAAAAAAACAACCTGATGAGGTTGATTTTATTTTTTGCACAGAGAAAATATATACGGAGTATATATGACTAGCTTATGGTACTGCGATGTTTGGTTGCATGTTTTATTTTCTTTTCAAGCAAAAAATATCAACATGTGCATTCTAGAATAAGAACTTCTGATTTTTTTACGAAGATTAATGATAGAGGTGAAAAATTAAATGAATAATCGATGGTTTTGATTAGTTAAGACGAAAAAGCAGGTGAAAGAAATTAAATTAAGGATGGTTGTCATTGGTTGAGTTGAGAGAGCGGGTAGAAGTGGTCATATTTTGTAAAAAAGAAAAACTCTATAAGTAACTATATTTTGAAACAAAAATAGTATTGTACTATTCCTCCATCCAACAACATAAGAATTTGTAGTATTTAAATTAAGCCAAAAAATATAAGCATTCCTAAACTACTACTCACTACTACAAAAACCCTCATAGGGACCGGCTTATAGGAGCCGGTTTTATTTAAAACCGGCACCTATTGACCTTTTTTTCATCTCCCACGAGCTAAAAATAGAAAACCGGCACCTTTAAACTGCTATAGGTGTCGGTTTTTTTAAAAAACCGGCACCAATACTATTAGTACCGGTTTTTAAAAAGAACCGGTACCTATAATATATTATAGGTACCGGTTTTATTAAAAAACCGGTACCTATAATATATTATAGGCACCGGTTCTTTTTAAAAACCGACACCTATTGACCGAGCCGAGCGGATGAGCCGAACCAGCGGGGCCCACCACAAGAAGATAAGGGCGCCGCGCCACCACCGATCCAGTCTCCAGATCCTTCTCTCTCTCGTGCTTGCTCTCTCTCTCGGTCCCTCTCTTTCTCGCTTGCTCTCTCTCACTCTCCGGCGTTGGGAGGGAAGGCGGCGGCGATGCCCTCTCCTCCGCCAAATCCGGCGGGAGGGGAGGCGGCGGCAGCCCGGCGGTCTCTCTCTCGTGCTCTCCATCAGTCCCGCGTCGGTGGCCCGGTGGGAGGGGAGGCGACGGCGGCTTCGGCGAACTCTCCCCTCCGCCAGATCTGGGAGAGGGGAGGTGGTGGGAGGGGAGGCGGTGAGGCCGAGGGGCGCCTAGGGTTCTGGCGGCCGCGCGGGGCAGCTTCGGCGACATCAAAGGTGAGTCCCCCATCGTCCTCCCTACTCCTCTCCCCTCTTCCTCGCCATCCTCTCTCTCGCTGATCTCGTCGCCGGAATGCATCAATGTATCTGCAAATGTGTGATGTGAATGAAAATTTGATGTTTGATGTCAATGAAAATCTGTGAATGTTTGTGATGTGAATGTATGAATCTGTGAATGTTTGATATGAATGAAAATTTGATGTTTGTAGATTTTTTTATTTTTTTTGGCTTTGAGGCATCGGCTCGAATTGAGCCGAGCCAAGCCATCTTTTTTTTGCGATCCATATACCTCAAAGGTGCCGGTTCTTGAATCGGCACCTTTGACGATAGTCATAGGTGCCGGAAGCTGGGTGCCGGTTGCAAATCCGGCACCTATGTGGGGTTGGCAACCGGCACCAAAACTGTATTTGTTACATTAATCATCTTCTATCCAATTTCTTTCCATCTAATCCCTAACCCTAATAACCATTTATTACATGAGGAACACTGAAGTTTTTTCCTCCCAATCTTAGTTTTTACTACAAAACCTAAAGATGATTATATTGTTGGAGGGTGGGAGGGAGTATTCGTTGTAGTTGGTGCTTGTTCTTCTTTAAACTTTTGTGCTGTGTACTCTCTCTATTTTAGAATATTAGACACATTTTATTTTATTAAGGCAAAGTTTTGATTCTCTATTATGATAATACAACGTAATTAATTACTACTACTAGAATTTTGTCCACCAACAGCTGGAATGATTAGTATATATAAACGCATATGCATCATTCGCCGTACTGTATAAGTACTACCTCCTTTTAAAAATATATTACGTCGTTGATTTTTTTTACAACGTTTGATCATTCATCTTATTAAAAAAAATTTATATAAATATATAAAATTATAAGTTAAGATTATATTTTATTTAATAATAAAACAAATCACAACAAAATAAATAACATTTATATAAATTTTTTTGAATAAGATAAATAGTAAAAAGTTAATGGTGTTATATATTTTGATCTCGAAATGGAGAAAGTATTAAGTATTTTTCTGACGTCTTCTATACCCAACATTTAAGCATGATAAGTATTAAGTATTTGTCAGGTAGCATATATGCGAAGTTGTTGTCCATGACTACTGTTCCCCTACACTGTTCTACCCCCATTATCAGGATGAAAACTGCAATCCTTGATAACTGACGAGCAGTATACAGTTTATTATGTCCTAAATAAAATAAGAAGTTTTAGACTTTGACACGCGTATTAAATAAATAAATAAAATTAAATGTTGAAGGATTGTGATTGATTGAGAAGAAAAATCAGATAGAGAAATTAAATGAGAGTGGATTATAATTGGTTGAAAAAAAATTGTATGTGGAGAAATGGTTATTATTATATTTGAAGATAAATTTTAAATGAAAAAATTACTCTCTCCGTTTCATATTATAAATTGTTTGACTTTTTAATTAGTCAAAATTCTTTAGATTTGACTAAGGTTGTAGAAAAAAATAGCAACATCCACGACAAAAAATTAGTTTCACTAAATTCAAAATTGAATATATTTTAATACAATGTTTGCTCTGTATTAGAAATGTTATTATATTTTGTTATAAAGTTGATTAAACTTAAAAAATTTAACTAAAGAAAAAACGACTTATAATATGAAACGAAGAGAGTACTGTATTTTGAGGTAGGGAGTGATCACTAATAATATTTTATCTATTTATAAGCGAAAGATTAGTAGGTCCTGTAGCTGCACACCCGGCTACGGTGGTGAAGCAGCTAGCTGAACGCCTGAACCGACACACTAGCTCTTACAATAACTAGTGCGAGTACAGTACTAGTACTCCACTATTGCAGTACACTTCTGTACTCTTCTCCAATCCACTGTCGAATAAACTGGTCCACACGTACACCCTCGGCTACAAAAAAATTGAAACTTTGGCCTGTGTCGAGTATCGTGTATAAAAGTTAGTTTATTTTGAAAAACGGAGGAAGTAGCATGTATTTTTGTCTAGCAAGTTGTAAGCATAGTATATATGCAAGACATTATGTTGACAAGGAATCAGCAGGGACGATGATACTCTTTCCTGCTTTGGTCATGTTTGGAGATGGAGTAGCTTTTGGGCGCCGCAATGTCTTAATTCAAGATTTTCTAACTCATCATCCTAATAATAATTTAGTTTCTCACTTATATGGTTATATATAGAATTAGAGAATAAACAGAAGAGAAAAAAGTTCCAGTTTTAATTAGTGGTTCTCACCAACTGGCTACTAAGCAAATGCTTCACGGAGAATCTCCAATGCGGCTGCAAATCTAAAATTAGTTACATGTGGTGTGGATGAAACTCGTCAAGAGATGGAACTGCATGTTCCAGTGATCACAGAAAAATAATCAACATTTTATATTATGCAACGTGTAGGCCTAATTAATCCAAAGGCACGCATGTATACCAATCACATTACCCTAATTAATCTTCTGTTGTTGTTGACTGATGATCAACCGAAAGTTCCTGCAAGTTACCCCAAAACGAAGTACTTAATGAATTTTTTTGCGGGGAAATCCTTAATGAATTTTGCAAAAGTTAATCAAACCAGCAGTGCTATATACTTCTTTCGTTTCAAAATACCAAAATATCAAATTTATCTAAAATGTTTTATATTTTGAGACGAAAATAATAGCGAAGTGTGTACTGTACATGCGTGCATCAACCAGCAGTAGCGTGCCATTCTATGTGTTCAGTATTCGCTGGGTTTCCTGCAGGCGTCGTACACGTGCAGGTTGGCATATGACACTGCCATGCATGCAGCGAAACCACAGTGTGGTGCCCATTCGGGTTAGCAATGGCCGTTCCAATGTCTCAGGTACGGCGTGTCGGCTGTCAGGCTGACCACTGGCCCCCTCCTGTATCCCTGGGGTACGTATCGCCTAGTATTTATATACGTACAGTACTCCATACGTCTAAAAACAAACAAACAAACGTAGTAAGGACGGAGAGAGTGGTATATACTCCGGCGATCTAGAACAAGATCATTTTTCTTCTCCTATTTATCCTAAAATAAATTTATTTTTAAAAACTTGTTACATCGGAATTTATAAATGTAGATGATAAATACATTGCGAGAAAATAAAGAGAGAGAAAAAATAATTACATCAGGATGTAATAAAGTTGAGGTATTTTAGGTTTTTTTATTATTATGTGTAGGATAGGTAAAAAATAAATTTATTTGAAACAGATGAAGTACTCTAACTACTGTTGTATACTAGTACTGAGCTGCAAAATGGTTGGAAAAAATTGCGCCAATATTGTGCGTGCCATTGGATCTGAAATGGACGGATAAACTGACTGCGATATGACCCAATATCATCAACAATTAGTGGTAAATATTTTTTTCGGTATAACTAGCTACTACCTCTATTCTAAATATAGCTATATACTATATTTTAAATATAGTAGTAAAAAATGAGACAATATCCAGTATCGTGAATCTGGACAAGCTACTATGTAGCTATATTAATTTTAACAAACGTTAGAGGTAGCTATATTCATAGAATGCTTGTGCGTTTTCTATGAATAAAATGGTAGCTTTCCTAAAAAAATAATAAAATAGCATGTGCATATAAACGTCCTTAAATATTTAGCCAAAACAAATAGACTTGGTTTTCCTAGAATATGTAATTCAATTATTGTGCATGAGATTGTTTAGACATTTTGACATGCTAAACGTGCATACTCCATATGTGGCTAATGAGACTATCACGCATACCGTGCATAGCGAAGGTAGTAAGGTGCAGCTAGTGTGCTCCTCGGGGCTCGTGTTCGACTCTCGGGAGCGCTCACCCACCTACTTAAAAAGATTGATATTGGATATTGGATTCCTTCTTATTATTTGATGCTTTTTTAATGTGTATATGTGGTAATTAAAAACATCATTTTATACTATATTTGAATAACCCTTTAAGACTATTTATTAAAAATATATATATACGAGTCAGCTGGAATGACTGCTTCATGACAACCCTTGTCTTGATTTCTATGTCAGCCTATAGATAGCTCGAGTTTGATCGAATGTTTGATCAATGTGTCCTAGTCAATGATTGAACTTGGACTCGGTCCATCGATATGATCTGGTTCCAAACGGAATGCTTAATATGTGAAATAATTGACGGATCAAACAACTAAAATGTCCTTGCTTGAGCGTGGGCCCGATGTTGGGTCAAACAAGTAATTAAGAAACTAGTTGTGAGATGGGGTTAATTAGGATAAATAGGTTGACCTAGCTAGTCAAGTGTACGTAATTTGAACTGAATAATATTACATGTGGAGCCTATGCTGGAATTAGTCGTGCCGCATGCCCGCATCCATGCATCTCTTCAACATGTATAGACGGCTCGCTATAAAACCATCTCTATACCTTTAACTAATTATCACTAAGGCTTCAAAATTAACTACCTACCATCTATATATGTCCATAATTAATTAATATCCTCTTTAAATGGACGTAGTAAACTAGTAATTAATATAATATTTGCTAGTAATTCATATGTACAAAGAGGGTAACATGTGATCAACTGTTATAATTTCATATCATATCTATCACCAATGAAGATTACATACATAGATACGTACATCTCCTCGATCAGGCAACTAGATCGAGAACAACACAGAGAACAGTACGGATCTGTGAGATCCTACCGATAATATGTCTCCTTGTTGCAAGCTCATCGAGGCATGGACGTACGAAAGCTAATTCATCATTCTAATTAAGTTTTGCATAGAATCAAACTATATCTGATGCTAGTTGCACTTCTTCCTAGAAAAAACATGTGCATAATCTAATTATAATAAGCTATTAGTATATACGTACGTACACCGACTCACTGAGAGAGTATGATTATTATTTTATCTGAGAAAGCATTCATGCCCCGATGTGGTCGATAACGCTGTTATACCGTACGAGCTACTCTGATTAATATCGTTTGTACGTAAATACATGTGTAACCCTTATTAAAGATATTCTGAAATATAAAAACATTGCATGATTAAGCTGCCAGTGCCATAATTAAGTTCGTACCGGCCTGCGTTCGAGTCCGCTTGGATGATACAAGTTTTCTCAATTGTTTTTTTCTATATTGATGATAGATATATAAGTTCCTCATTAATATCTCATAATCATTTTAAGAGCTCTCGATGGTTATAGTGGTGGGCTCTGAAGTCACCCGTCCAAGTTCGAGTCTCACCTTCTTTAATTAACATATATGTGCGGAAAAAGAAAATTCCTCGCATCATGTTTTTTTTATGATTAATTAATTATAAAATTGTCGCTTACGTCCTAACCCTTAGTAGCATCACATATAGCCTATGTTCTGTAATGTTGTTTGTCAGTTTAATTAGTCCCATATAATACACCGCCTCGTCTAGTATATACTAACTAATTTAATCTTTTTTCTTAATCTTAAAAAAGAAAACATTCAAACAACTGTTTTGTATAAAACACCACCAATACCCCAACTATTCCTTTACAATCCTTTAACAAATAACAGAAGTACTAAATAATTAATAGTACACACGTACGGTTTTGTCTAAAGGTCATAATACACATGTAGTGCATCTTATTCGTAAGAAATTAATAAGCCAAGAGTACGAAAGAAGTATTACTACATTAATTATTATGAAGTAAGTGATGCATGACTTACTAAAAATATATATAGCTATAGCTGTACTACACGGTGCTATGTTGTGTGCGTAGTGGTCGAAATGTTCCACAAGTTCTGATTACCATTTAATTAGCAATTACGTACGTACATGTACATGTACTGCGTTCGGTCGACGATACGAAAGCTGCTAGCTAGCTGGGTCAAACCATATACACGTACGCCCGTACGTAGGCAGCGCTCAGTCGTTCAATGGTCGCCGGCTAACTATTGAACTACGTAGTAGCTTGCATTCTACCAACTGAAAAGCATGAAATAATAACAGATTAATATCGAGTGGGTATATATATACACACACACACACGCGTACTGTGCTCTTCCCGGCCTGCAATCTCCAGAAATGATAGACAGGCCCCTTCAATTCGTCTGGCATCTGGCTTTTATAAAAATGACGTCCACGAATGATCGAATTTAATTAATATACTGGATATAAATATATATATATATGAAATCGACTTGTACGTACATACTTGATTTAATTGCAGATATTATATCGACGCGCAAATTTTTTGTGTGTTCGAAAAAAAAAATTGCAGATATGACTATATATATGTATAATACTAACTTTTAATTTCTATAATGGATATATTCATACACACATAAATGTCCTTATTTCTTCTCCATCGCTTTCTCTTACACCAGTACTTAGACACGTACATTTCCGAGAATCCGAAAGTTAGGTGAAAGAGAAACAGAACCATAATACTATAGTACATACGGTGATGCGTTATAATTTATGAGTGTATGTACGTATGTGCTGTATTTAGCTACAGTCCGACATCGAGTTCAATAACAAAATAAACGAAGAAGGTATATATATGTGCGTACTCCAAATTAATCTCCAATTAATGATATATATGCATATCATGCAGATGCAAAGTAGTAATTAGTAGCTAGCTTCCCACATTTTTCGTGGCTTATATTATAATTAAAAGCCAAGCTTTTTTTGTAGACAAAACGTACAGGATCTTGCATGGTGCATCTGTCCCCGGCCGGCCGGACGGGCCAATGCCAAGCTATAGATATATCACAAAAGAATCTCCAACCAGGAAAACCACATAGCAAAAGGAGGGAAGCACTCAAACTCACACTCACACTCACACTCACACTCACACTCACATGCAACAAAGAAAGAGAGAGAAACAACAAAGAAGAGATCACAGGGTGAAAGAAAAGGCAGCAAGAGCTGGGAAAATATATGCAGCTATAGCTAGTAGTCGTAGATCGCCTCGCCGACAGCTTGGTACCGGGGCCCGCATGTGTGTGTAGACTACCATCAACTCTCTGGCACCACAACAGATTCATGTCATTGATACATGCACACCGTAAATATATATATATAGCTTGGGAAGATGATTTTTACGACGCAGGATTATTATTCGTGCTGTACTGAGAAGAGGAAAACGGTATTTTTTTTAATGATTTTTACAATGCAAGATTTGTGTACATTGTAGTGAAGAGAGGAATACGATATTGTGATTTATTAAAATAGTGGATAAGTAAGGAAGGTTTCTAGCTGTCAAACATAATTAAGAACAAATGTGAGCATGTCTTTGCCACCACACACCAGTAGGTGCATGCATATCTTAGTTTGAGGAGTAACAAACTGGTTAAACGAGTTACATACTCATCTTGTTTAAAGATGCAAATCACATAAAAAACTTGTGTTGTGTGGGTGTTAGCTATATGTTACACGCTTCTTGATTTCTTTCACAAATATGTTAACACGATCCATAAATATGCCAGCGCGCGGTGCAATACAAATACTATATATCTCCAGTAAATCAAAATACAAACTGGAAAGTTTTGGAAAGGGGAACAAATTAAAGTGAATGGCAGTGGTCAATCATGGAATAGAGGCCCATTTAATTTGGATGGTGTTAAAGTGAACCACGAAAATTTGATGGTCTAAAATTGAACATGCCGATAGTTAGTGGACAATCGATTTTTCCAAATTGATACGCACCCATTAATTAATTCTTTTCCTGATCCATTGAGAACCTTCCCTCGTAAATAGCTTTCATTTCGATATGTTCCCATTCATCCTTATAAACTACGTAAGTTCTTAGCAATTATATTGAGATATTTTTACAAGTTGTGATTCCCAGATATAATGATGAATAATATTGGTTTGGCTGTACGTACGTATATATTTCCCCTTTCTGTGGACCATTGCCACATATATATCTCCTTTGAAGTTAGCATATATGTGAAAAAAATACAATTTTTTTTCTTTAACCAGTGCAGCCAAATTCATACAATATGCAATTTCATATATGGTGTTGATTTTTAATTTGTCCATGTCATATCAAGATTATTGTCCATATGAAATATGTATGCATTGTAGCACTTTAAGAGCAACGTGTGCACGTAAATATTCTGTGTTCTTCCTTAATTAATGCTTCTGATCAGCATGGAATTATGTTACATCATTATCTAGGAAATTGTTCCATTTGATTCCTAATTAGAGTAAGTGTTAATTTTCTTATACCTTCATCTTTATTATCGTCTATGTGTGACACAACATTGAGCTAGCTAATCTCTCTATACTAGAAACTACTCGTACAAAGTTAATTCATTATTATATCGATCGGTTTGAATTCTAGCAAAGTTGACTACGGTAAAACCAGGATGACACCACATGCTTATATTTTGTGCATTCTATATTTATCGTACTTGCCGTCTCACCTAAGCATATTTTACTCTATTCTCATATACATGAGATAAAGTAGATGTCGGTTTAAAACAAGATGTAATTATATAATAAGAGGTCGACGATGAGCACTAGCACATATCCTCACAGCTGTAATGGATTATATATAATAGATCAAAACGAGTCGTTACAGATGACATATCATATCTTTGACTAATTATTTATAATGGTTGGCTGAGCTATTACAGATGTTATATAATTTTGAACCGTTATAAATAGGTATGTTTGTACTAGGGTGAGAAAGTGAGGTCGATGGTGAAATTGGTGGTGCTTCTAATTAATAGCCGAGCTAGGCAGGAGTAAAACACTGCCTAGAAAGGTTGAATCATGAGGTCATTAATTAGCAGAACAACGGTGTGCTGCTATACATGCATATACTAGCGTTTTGTATTGGTCGGCATATCCTGATCTTTAAATTTCTATATTACTTAAAATAATGTTAGTAGTAATGCTGTCCATTTTTACATTATCTTTGTTACTGACATATAGGTCCTATAATATATACTATTACATCACATTTTAACAAGTTCTTCGATATTTTATTATTGTCTTTCCCAAATTTCAAAATCACCATCTTGTTCAATAAGAAAAATTATAATATTACTTGAACTAAATAAATACTTATTAATTGATTTAATAAACTAAAAATTTAATTTATTTTTCGTTACAACGTCCAGGCTCTAAGCTAGTGTCAACAGAATTCAATATTGTGCGTGGTCAATCGCTAACCGACAAATGCATGCAGTACAATGACTTTAATTTGTGACATAGGAGTACTACGTAGTACTCTTTTGTAATGTTTCCATCTCCTGTAGGAAATAAAATAAACAATTTGTTTAAAATATACCAACAATATTAGCCAGATATTAAATCATAATTATTCCTAGGCATAATGTAGCTCCCTCTCTAGCTAGTACGACTTTTATGTGGAAAAACGTGTTACATTTTTTAAATATTATCAACATATCTTAAATTACTCTGTTAAATCACTATGTATAGTGTAAATTAATAAACTATTCTCCTCTAAATCGATTAACAGGAGATAGCATGAACTTGTACGCATCTCTATGGATTAACAGGAGATAGCATGAACTTGTACTTGATAACTGTTATGCGCGCACATATATTAATGCATGCGACATTTTCAATAGCGTTCCCATCTCCCATCAAATTAAGAAGTAAAAATATATCGACATTCTAAAAGATACTAACATATTTCCCAGCTCGTATTGTACTTACAAGATTCTTTGACATATATATACCTCCTCTCTAATATGATTTATGTCATGTATATATGAAAAAAAAAGTCTAGTCTCTCTATTAAATGCCTCAGTACTAAATCCATCATTCTAAACAGTTTAATAGGAAATAACATGAATATGCATTGCATCACTATTATTTACATAAACAGTTATCGAGGAATATTATATATACTCCAGTGACCTCCCCTCCCCGGGCCGATTGAAGCAATGGAAATTAAACGAGATGCCATAGGCATATAAGAACGAGTCTCTGTGCACGATCATTGGGGTGGACCAATGCAAGGAGAAGAAGGACATATAAGCAGGTACCAAAAGGGGTGGCGGCCAAGACACGTAAATCCAAGGGGAATTTCGTTAGAAGGTATGCACAACTTTATCACAAAAGTTGCCTAATTTTAACAATAGAAATAGCGCTATCTATTATTACAAATAACCCCAAAATATATATCAATATATATGTGTATGTGCGCGCGCGCTTTCGCACGCGTGTGTGTGACGTAGAATCATAAATGTACTCCATTACTTTAGAATATACAGGTGAAACAGTATTAGTCGGTTCAAGTCAATCAGTGCTATCGATTTACACGGAACTTTACTTTCTTTTTCTCGTTAAAACAAGAAACCAAACAACACGAGACTGCACAGTGGCAAGAGCGTGTGATTTCAGCCTTGTCTGACACGTGTACGATTCTAGACACGTTCACACTTTTTTTTAAAAAAAAATTAACATCAAGTATGTCTCTAGTGGTCCACCATTTTTTTCATGTCCAACGAAAAAAAGAACCAAGTAACACACCAAAATACAACAATTAAATGTGATTTCTTCACGCAATTGTATTAACGTATATATTGTCCCTCTATCATCAAAAGAAAAAGGTATACACTGATATTACACCACCTCCTCATTATCTTTTTGTTGTATTAGGGGACGTCTCGCTGTTGGTGCATGGACGTAGAGAAACCGACTTAGGGGTAAGGGAACACAGACTTAGAGTATGTTCATGTGTGTAAATGGGGAAGATATACTCACATGCCATGTGCACCCACCAATTCAAACCCATCCCCACTTTCGTTGCATGATGCTACCATGCATCCTCCCGACCAACGGCTACCATCACGCCATGTCACCCCATCCTGCCTGTATTAAAAAAAGGTTCCCCAGCTTTTGTGCCTTCTCCTTTCCCACCGGTCGGTCTAGCAAACGGTGACTTATAAGACCGGGTGGGATGACTAGAACCTGAATCAGTGGCCCAAGAAAAGGACAAACAGGCTTGGTTGGTCAGCCAACTTTGTTGGCTCGTATGTGTTATGCGGGGTACTCATGCCTTAGTAATGTTGTGTCACATGGATTACTCTTTTTGTTTGCAAGAAAACTCGCTAGCTTTAGAATATTGGATTTGTAACAGGTAATTATTATTGTACTCCATTAATAAAGATATGGTGAAGCTGAATTAATCCAATATGCATGGCATGTTTTTCACCATTATGGTGTATTTTAGTGTTGAAAGTACTTCATGATACCATCATTGTTAATGTTGGACACATTTTCGGTAGCATTTTTCCACCCCCACTATGGAAGTAAAAATAAGCCATATTCCAAAAAATACTAACGTACTTAATTAACTCCTGATATTACTCACAGAAATTCTAAGCATGTACGTCCTCGCAAATTTGATCTATATATTATGTGGAAAAAGCATGTTTTACATTTTTTAAAATATTGTAAAATATCAAATCGCTCTCTGAAATAGCTATAGTAGTGAATACATCCTTCTAAACAGATTCATAGGAACTAACACAAAGCTGTTGTATCACTATTGTTCTATACATGCCAACAAACATGCATCAAGGAATAATGTATTCATATGCTGCAGAATTTAATTACCACAAAATTAGTTACCTAGCGCGCGGTAGAAATAGTGCTAACTATTATTAGAAAAATACCCAAAAATATCAACAGATTGGTGACACGGAGTCATAAACGTACTCCATTACTCTAGAATAGGTGAAACTGTCGATATTCAAGTCAGTGCTACCGATTTACATGGAATTTACAATCTTCTTCTCACTAAAACAAGAACCAAATAGCACGAGATGTGCTTGCTTGCGTGGTGGCAGGAGCGTGTGGTTTCAGCCCAGTTGACACATTTACGACTCCGGACACATCCACAATTTAGTTTAAGCTATTTAACGCCAAGTTTCTCTCCTGTGGTCCATCTTTTTTTTCCAGTTCAATGAAAGAGAAGAACCCAACAACACACCAAAATACAAACAAAAAGATGTGATACTTCATGTAATCGTACAAGTATATTGTCTCTCTATCACCCAAAGAAAAGGTATACGTTTCATCAAAAAAAGAAAAGAAAAGGTATATGCTGATATCACCCACTCATCTTTTTGTTGTATTACTATAGGAGACGTTTCACTGTTGTTGAGTGGACGTAGCGAAACCGACTTAGGGGTAGGAGGACGCGGATGCAAGCATAGGTTCGTGAGTGAGAAGGGATAAGAGATTCATCTGCCATGTGTGCCGACCAGTACTTCAAACTACCCCACCCATAGTCGTGCGATGCCACCATGAATCCTCCTGACCGATGGCGCCGATCACGCCACGTCACTCCGTCTCGTCTTTATAAAAAAAATTCCCCAAAAAGGTCTAGGCTTGTGCGTCCCCTTCTCCCACTGGTCGTCCATCAAACAGTGACTCACGAGCCCAGGTGGGGTGACTAGTACCTGAGTTAGTGGGCCAACAAAAAGACAAAGGGGCCTAGCTGGTTAGTTAGCTTTGTAGGCTCGTATGCGTTATGCGGGGGGTATTCATGCCTCACTAATATTGTGCCATGTCGAGTACTCTTTTGATTTGCAAGAGAACTCGTTGGCTTTAGAATATTAGATTTATAACAAGTAATTATTATTGTACTCCTGTTTATAAAGGTTTGGTGAAGCTGAATTAGTCCAATATGCGTGGCATGTTTTTGGCCATTATGGTGTATTTTCGTGTTTAATTAAAGTATTTCATGATACCATTATTGTTAATGTGTGAAACATTTTCGGTAGCTTTTTTCCATCCCATTATGGAAGTAAAAATAAGCCATATTCCACATACTTAATTAACTTCTGAAACTACTCACAAAAATTCTAAGCATGTACCTCCTGGCAAATTCAATCTATATAAAAAAGTGTGTATTACATTTTTTCATATATTATAAAATGTCAAATGGCTCTCTTAAATAGCTATAGTAGTGACTAGTAAATCCATCCTACTAAATAGATTCATAAGAAATAACATGAAGCTGTTGTATCACTAATGTATAAATAGATTCATAAGAAATAACATGAAGCTGTTGTATCACTATTGTTCTATACATGCCAACACAAACATTTATCAAGGAATAGTATATTCATATGCCACAGAACTTTATCACAGAAGTTACCTAATTTAAGTAGTAGAAATAGCGCACTATTATTAGAAAAATACGAAAAAAAATATCAACATATCTATGACGCGGAGTCATAAATATATACACTCCATTACTCTAGAATAGATGAAACAATCGATATCCAAGTCAGTGCTACCGATTTACAGGGAACTTTATATTCTTCTTCTCGTTAAAATAGGAATCAAATAGCACGAGAGGTGTGCATGTAGGCGTAGTCGCAGGGACGCGTGGTTTCAACCAAGTAGACGCACGTACAACTCCAGACATGTTTACACTTCAGTTAAACTATTTAACGCCAAGTTTTTTACAGTGCTCCATCATTTCTTTTCACCGGTCCATCGAGGAAAAAAAACCAAACAACACAACAACAAAAAAGACGTGATTACTTCACGCAATCGTGCAAGCATTTTGTCTACTCGTCGTCCAAAGGAAAAAGGTACGCACTGATATCATCTCCATTATCGTCTTGTTGTATTATTATAAGAAAGAAGACGTCTAGCTGTTGTTGCGTGGACGTAGTGAAACTCAACCAACTTGGGACTTGGGAGGAGGGTACTGTACGTTCGTGCGTGTGAAGATCGACACACACGCGCGCTCACCTGCCGTGTGCGCCCACCAATTCAAACCCACCTCCTCCCCGACCGACGGCGTGGATCTCGCCACGTCACCCCCGTCCCCTCCTCGACTTAAAAAAAAAAAGTCCCCCCCAATTTGGCCGCTGTCCGTCACTCACACGTCGCTGTCAGCAGTAGTAAATGGGGGGGTGGAGGTGGGCCCCACGCCCCCCGGCACGACACCGAGGCGAGCGGGGCGGTTAAAATAAGGCGATTAGAAGAGCGGGAACGGGGTAAGATAATTCTATCCCCGGCGATAAAAATATCTTAATTACCTTCTAAATCGGCGTGCCCTTTAAATACTACCCACCAGTAGGCTTCTCCCCCTTCCGCTCTCTCCCCTCCCTCTCCTCTCCCCTCAATCGCGGCGCGGGTAGATTCGCGGCGGCCGGAGCGGAGCCACATCCATGGCGGTCGTCGCAGCTTTCTCCATCAGGTGGGTGGAGGCGTCTGCCTCCGTCCTTTGATTTGTTTCTGTGGGTTTTTTTTTTCTGATTTGGTGCGGGGATTTTGTGTGTGAAGGGAGTACACGGCGAGCATGAGGGGCGCGGCGTCGGCGGAGGGGATGAGGCCGTTCGGCGTCGGCGTCGGGGATCTGCCGCCGATGGAGGCGAGGAGGTCCCGGTGGTGGGCGGACGAGCTCGCGGCGGCGCCGCCCCCGCCCCCGTCCCCGTCTCCGTCTCCGTTCCCGCCGCCGCCGCTAAAGCCGTCGAGGAGGACGCTGGGGAAGGCGAGGGCGCCGAAGAAGCGGTCCATATCGGATCTCTTCGCGGCGGCGCCTCCTCTCGCGCTTCCCCCCTCCGATTCGGGCGGCGGCGGGAACGAGGTGGACGACGACGAGGCGCTCTGCGCGATCATGCGGCGAGCTAGGGAGAAGAAGCGGAAGAGGAGGCTAGAGGAGGAGGCGGGGGCTGCTTCTGCTCCGGCGGTGACGGCGGCGGCGGCGGCGGCGGAGACGCGTGATTCCGAGGGGAACTTCACCAGAAAGGTGCGTGGTCCAGCCCAAGCCCAGCCCAGCCCAACCCCTCCCTTTCCTGGCAATGCCATGATGATTATCGCCTGTCACTTGTGGTCTCGTTCCAGTAGTATGTTCCCCGCTGATTGTTTAGATAGAATTTGCTCAGATTGAGATTGGGATGGACGCCATGATTGCTTTAGATTTCGCTTCGTGACATAATGCATCATATGTTTACTAAATTACTTTAATTTCTATTTTGTCCATTAGATCAAAAGATGATTATGTCACGCGGTTAGTGGCTACGTCTCCGCGGTTACTAGTGTTTAGCAGCTGTATTCATTGTCATTTTTGGACGGGCGCGCCATCAATAACGCCTGCTTATTATGGGACTAATTAGTTGGTTGCTTTATTTGTTGACCCAATGCGCTTGGTGCAGCATATTTTATGTAAGGATTGTTGCATCACATCTGTCCCGTGCCAAGTCCATTCGCTACATATATTATGAACCATTTCTAACTGGTCTTCAATCTTCAACAACATATATATAGGTGATTATATTTGGTCTGCGCTCGGGTACACGATGATTGTTTGCTTGGTTGCGGGTACACCATGATTTGTTGGTCGAGGCTAGCTAGCTGTACGGGTTATATCTGTGCCAGGTGATAAACTAAAGCTGGCTCGATCATTGTGTTTTCTTTCTTGGCGCGCATAATTACATTGCTGGCTGGTTGGCTAGTCATGCATATATATGCGTGAGTGACTGTTTGGGACTCGTCGGTATTGTTATTTCATGCTGGATTTTTTGGCGGTAAATCGATGGACCGGTCGTCCCGGAGTCGTGCCAGGTGCCGCGCGCGGGACATCGACCTAGTTTGTTTCCGTAGGATTCGTGCATGGCGCTGTTGAGAGAAAGCTCAATTAATTAATCGATTGCTGGGATAAGCATTTATGCAGTGAGTGAAAATAGAATATTGAGCAGTTAATTAATTAAGTAATTAATTACTACTAGTAGGCAGTAATTAATTGTACTGGAATCAGGCTAGCTGCTGGTACTATGGTATGCATGCATGCCAATCTTGCACTTTGGTGTGTCGCGTGCCTTTTCGCGCATCAACCGGTGGTGGTAGTAACACTGGTTGCCTGCGGCAGGTAGCTAAGTTTGCTACTGTGTGAATTGTGAGTTGCGTACTTTGTGTGTGTCCGGGCGGGCACATATTTCCGGGTCCGGCCGGACGGACCCATACAATAGAGAGAGAGGCTTTATCGTAAGGAAACCGACGTGGAGCAGGCAATTATACTAGATCGAGATTTTCTGCGTTATTCTCTTTGGATCTTCATCATGACCTGCATGTGGTGTTTCATTTGATTTTTTTGGGTCTATATGAAACATATTTTCGCCCCTTTGTGAGTGTATGTGTGTGGTATATGTGCAGATGTAGCTGGTCAGTAAAATGTCTAGTACACACCGTCAAAGCATATGCTTTGGTGGTGGTGGTTATCGCTGTCAGCCTGTCACCGTATGCTCGATATGATGGTCTACACTGTTAGTACGTGCTCTCTGATGGGGAGGGCCGGGGAGCATTAATTCCGATTATAAGCTTGTTGACCAGACAAAAGGGATAGTAGTAGTAGGATTTTAAGTTTCTTGCCTGTGGGTATTATATTTTAAATAGAGCTATAATGATTAAAATATAGCCGGGCTCCTGTTCCTTTTGTGATGGTTTTTACTTGCAAATACACACATGCAAGAGAGTCTCATCGCGTGTTAAATCCCTTGAAGATTAATTCCACAACTAATTCATGGAATCTTGCTCTGAAATTCATAGTACTTGTAGAATCTGTTATTTATATCTCATCTTTCTTTAAACTGTCTATTAAACAAACATAGAACTGAAGTATAGAAACAGAAGTATAACATTACACCTATAACGTTCTTATATATCCGTGCTTCATTTACACTTCCTGTAATTGTGATGTCTGTATCAAGTTATTGAAAAGTGTCATTAACACTTTTCCGATATGTGACACAACCATATTAATGTCAAACTTCACATAACTAGCGTTAAAAATCTGTGTTAGTATACATCATCACAGTTCCTAATTCTATATGGTGTCAGAAATTTTTGGCCTATCTAGCCTTCTTGTGGTCCCATTCTAAACTAGTTTTTCCTTCATGATGACACATGAGACTGAGATAAAATGATTCAATAACTGTTACGAGCAAATTTTCTAAGTCGTAAGATTGTCAGAGGTTGAAATATATGTGGACATTAGCTGCCTTGGCACCAGCATCATTTTTCTGTGGTGCACACAAGTTCTATATTTCCACAATCCTATACAACTAATAAGAACTAACATATGTTCCCCACGAGTTTTTTTTTTTGCATTCATCAGATAATTATCTTACTTTGACAAAAATGTGATCTTAATTAAGAGTTTGACTTATATTGTTTGTTTTAAATTAGCTATTGCCTTTTCGAAGTTCTATGAATATGCATCCGGCTCATCTCTGTTCTATAATTTACACAATCTAGTTTTTCCTTTATGTCATTTACACGACCTGGCTGTTTATATGCTTGAGGTAATCTGACTGTTTTATATTATTGTATTTACCTTGTATTTATATTCCACATTATCCACTGATGTTGCTCAATTATGCAGGAAGCACTTGACAAGACAAATTTGTTGCCTGGTGGATTGGATACTCCTCTAGCGTCAAAGAAACCTGATGGTGTACATCATGCAAGAACAGACGAGGAAAGGTCTCCAGACTTAAAGAGAAGGAAGAAGGTAAAAATCACTAACTTAGATAAGAACAACAACAAGAAGATCGATAAGAAAAGGTATAGCGAGAGTAAAAGGGCTACCAATAAGGTGGGGAAACAGCATGACCTGAAGAAAATGCTCCCTTTGCACAGTATTCTGAAGAAATATACAAAGCACACATCCGTCAAAATGGTCAAGGAGAAACATGGCAACGCAAAAGGCACAGAAGTCATTGAAGTATGCCGCAAATCAGTGAAGCGTGTAAAATTCTCAGAAGTTAATGATGTGCTTGGTATTAACAAGCAAAATATCTGCAAGCTGTTCTCGGATGCTTTGGCGTCATCGTCGTCATCATCCACGGACATGTCCAGTGAAGGGGACAAGCACATAGCTGCAGAAAGTAGTAGTTCTCATATGCCGGAGACAGCAACTAAGAAAGCAAGGAAGAATACAGATCATGAGGATTCTCTTGAGCTCACCAGCACACAGTTGTCCTCCAATTTGTTTGATCTGAATGAGGCACTGCCAGAATCTACTGATTTGAACTACCCATATGTGTCAAATTCAGAGGAGCCAAATCATGAGCCTAGACAGCATGAGCCTTTAGACTCTGATGTGCAAGTTATTGATGAAGGACGACAAAACCAGCAGGACCCGTCTTTTGATTCACATGGACTTCAATGTCAGTCCGTTCCTGAGTCTGGGTTAGAAAGAGCTAGAAGTTCAATATCGTCGGGGACATTTTTGCACGGTGAGTTCATGGAAGTGTCTGACACATTTTTTGTCGGTTCTTCACGGAAGTTGACAGGAGAACTTGCTGAGTCTCATGGTGATTGTAGTAGTGGTTCGGTTAAAGATGCTATGACAAAGGGAAAGTCACCTTGTGCATTGCCCGATCGTACAGTTCAGGACTCATTTCAGCAGCACCAGAGGTATTATGCCTTCAATCTGAATCTTGGAGGCAGCCACCCTTCTAGTGAAGGGGAAGTTCCTCCCCAAGATTGTAATGCATCAACCGGAGTGGCTTCAAGTTCTCATTCTGAAATGGTTGTGCAGCAGGAGTGTAGGCCTGCTGCAGGACAAACTGTGCGTCTAATGGGCAAAGATCTTGCAATATCTACAACCAGAGGAGAGTATGTGGCTGGGACACATTCCTATACTGAAGACCATCCCACAAAGTTGTTCTTAGAATTGCCACGACAAGGCCGGCCTTATCTCTCTTTACAAGCTCAAAGTGTGCCCAATGTTTCAGCAAATTCTGCAAGCCCAAGTCAATCACATATCAGGTACATAGCCCCACAGAATTTGAGCCACTCATTCCCTACAGCCAATGCATTATCTGGAGATCGATTGCAATACGACGATCGGTTCAGCTACTTGTCAGGCTCACAGCACCATGGAAATGTTCTGCTGGGGAGTCCATCTCTTACAAATCATGGCAGTGCAGCGCTCCATCAAAATTTGCCATATCTTTGGAGCCGTTACTCTGATCCTTCTTCATCCAGGACTGCATCACCCTCAGCACCAATTTTGCCAACGATGGCACAGCATGCGACACCGTCTTCAGTTTATCATGCTAATTTGCCTCGGTCATATGGTGTGGTCTCAGCTGGATCATTGGTTCACCTTCACAACTCTCCAAGCTTTACATTCACTCATCCAAGCCGGATAGTTGAAGAAGCTTCTGGGAGCAGAAGAGATGCAGCATTTCCATCTAGAAATGCAGAAAATGTTGCTGCAAGAGCTTCCATTCCTGAAATGCCTAGCTCTTCCTCTGGTGGCCGGCATGTGCAAAGAACCGGTCCAATGAAGCTCACCCCTGGGGCCAAGCATATCCTGATGCCGAGTGACACCACGGGGGACGGCACCTCCATGCCAGTGTACTCTTGTGTTTCCTTCGGAAGTAGGAGAGGAAATGTTTCGGCCACTCACAACATGAGAGCAGAGCTGTACAAGTTATAGTCCAAATAATGCTTAACTTGGACATGTTTTTCCTGTGCTGTTGCCGAGGAGTAAGCTGTGGGTTGAAGGTATGTTAGTTTCTCTCTGTATGTGTTCAGTACACATTTTGGGATTATTTTTTTCCTTCAAACAGTATTATCTGGATTCCTCATTTCCATGTTAGACAATGTTTTCTAAAGTCGTTTTCAGTTCAATGCATCTATCTTCCTTTCGACATGTTACTAGTAGATAAATTCCTATGATGGTTTCAAGCAGGCACAAAACTAACTCGGTTATACATTTTGTGTGTGTGTGTTTCTGGGGTTTGTGTGCGACCCACACATGGTTAGTAATAAATGAATAAATAATGCAAAGTTCTGTCCCTCTTTTCCTTTTTCTTTTGTGAGTAGGTATTTGTTTTCCCTTTTTCTTTTGTAGGTAGGTATTGTTATTTCCTTTTTCTTTTGTGGGTAGGTATTCGTTAAAATGCAAAACACAAAGTTCAGAAGGGGGGGGGGGGCACTCTTTGTAACAAACTGTAAGGCCGGCCCAGTGATTTTAGGGATGCATGGCCCAATATCTTCGGTCCAGTAACATATCTCTGACATTCACCAGCTACAAGGTTGAATTGTTTTCTAGTGTAGTTGATACACCCTTTATCATTCCAGGAAAGATAATTAGCAACTCCAATTGGTCAAAAATGTCCACCACACATCTTATTAGCTTCCATGCTGTTCTTTTTTTTTTCTTTTGACCGGGAGTGTTCTTTTTTTCTTACTATATGCCATAACAAGTACCAAATGCTTTTTATGTTCTTAAAAAAGAAATATTATATGAAAGCTAACATGTTCTCTCATTATGTTTTGAAGGAGTTGAGAAGATGGTGGAGAAGCAATAGATCGTGCATGCACGGATAGCAAGAAGCAACAGATCGATCGAGATGACTTTGTGGATCAGAATGCAAGACTTTCAGAGCCGTCCCTAGCTTAGAAGTCTTGCAGCATTTAATTTCATTCTTCGCTTAAGAGAGATGACAAAAATGCATGCTCGAATGTGAAAGATATCTATTTGTTTGTTTGTTTGTTTGTTTTTTAAATCTTATACTTGGAGAATTGAGGTAGTGTTTGATCTAGTTATAGTGGGTAAAGGCTCGTCGAAAAAGTCGGTCGTGTCTCTGTACATTGGTGTGGCATCCAGATCATGCCTAAAGGAAGGTTATGTGCCTTTTCGCACCTTACCTAATGTCACTTTTGAATGTGGTTATGTGAATGGATGGGATTTGACACAATCTCTTCAAATTGGTAAGGGGACTACGTAACTACGTTACATGTTTAGTTTCCCTTCCAATATGAAGAATGCGGTGAAAATGAATGATTGAGATTTATTTACGTAATGTAAATGATGGTGCGTTGGGGGCAATTGTTAGAGAGGAATTGAAGTTTGAGGAGGTGAAGACTTTTAAGTCTTTGTTTGGTTGGAGGACGTAGAAGTTTTAGGAGGGATTGGAAAAGGTTTAGGAGCGAACTCCCACATTTTTAATACTTGGGTAGGGACATGTAATTGGGAGGGAATTTTCTTCTAAGTATGATGAGATAAATCTGAGCCGTACATCATCACTTAAAATTCAATTCCCATCCATACTTCCTATGATTCTCATCTCTACTACCAAACAAAGAATGAAGGAAAGGACTGTCAGTAAAAATGTAACTCCCATGGCCAATCCCTCCACCAACTCCCTCTAAACTCCCAATCCCCTTTCATCTCTTGCCAAACAGGCCGTGAGGAATTGTCTCTCAACTCCTACGGTCCTACCTCTACTCACATGTATTAAAATTTAGGAAATTCATCCCTCAATTCTCATTCTTCAACTCCAATGTCTCTTAACCCAACGAAACAATTAATAACCTCATCCCTCTAAATTTTAGTCCCTCCTAAAACCTCCCTCAACCAAACGCACGAGGGGCAAAAGTTCTTGTTGTGAGTAATCCCGGGATAAAACTTAAAACTTTGTGCTTAAACATCCTCCTATACAGGACATAAATGAAGTTTAGGATGGCGACGTTCAAGTGTGTAGGCGTGTAGCTCACCCTTATGGGTAACCTGTGACACCTATTCAGTTGAGGCACCAACAAGAATTAAGTTTAATTCTGCCAAAAAGATGCATGTACTTCATGTGTTAGGAGCCATCGAATTTCATGTTCGCGATTATGTCGTTAGACCAGTTACTGTTATAAGGGGAGGTGGTGATTTGAATATAGCCTTTTATAAAACATACCCCAAATATTCCCGAAAAATGTTCTTCGATTTCTTTTTCAAACCTTGCTATCTGAAGCTAGATCCAATTGACGATCTCACAAATCATGGGCATCTACGGGTTGAGAATATGTACCACTCGTTCATGGTTGGCAGATGCCTATTGCAAACACAATGCAAAGAGAGAATTTGGAAGCAATGCAAACCTTTGACTTCTTTGAGTTTGCTTCCACGCTAGATCAAACCAAGCTCTTCAAGAACAAAAGCAACATACAAGAAATCAAAAACTTGCTCGGCTAGGATTCTGTCTTGCGGGGGTTAGCTTGGAAGATAGATCAAGGCCGCCTCCTAATCATAAGATGGAAACATGATTCAAAAAGAACCAAAAGCAAACAAGTTGAGAAGAAAGACACACACCAATAGACCAAACGTTTGTTTTTGAGCACATATTTCACAACCTTATCCACATCAGTTACACGCACTCTTGTCGACATCTACCAAAACTCCAAACCAATTTTCTAATGAAAAAAACCAACAAATGGTCAATTTTTCTTGCCAATTTTTCATCGCAAGATATAAACCATCATATGATGGATTCACCCTGCATTAAAAGCACAAATTTTGATAAATTTTATCCTATTTTTTAAAAAATACCATGGATATGAAGGAAGAGCTTGGTATCAATAATATTAAAAAGAAATGTAAGTGTACTCTCGAGTCAAGTGCAGATGGATTTCGCAATTCATCCTATGTTAAGAGCATAGGTTATGGTAAAACTTGATCTTAAAGGGAAAAAAAGACCATGAATTCTAGGGAGGAGCCTGGTATCAATAATATTAATAATTTGGGATGTCAAAAAGAAACGTGAGCGCACTCTAGAGTCGAGCACCAGAGCGTGGGTGGATGGGACACTTGACCGCTGCCCTGCCAACTACGCATGTTCCTAATTCATCCTACGTTAAGAGCACACATTAGTAAAACTTGATCCGTATGGGAAAAAAAGAAATGTGAACATGGTCTAGAGTCGAGCACGGGTGGACGGGGCGCTCAACGGTTGCCCACTCAAACTGCGCTAGCGCAATTATCAGTCAAAGGAAAATAAAATGCTATATGTATTCATGTGCTCTCGCCAAAAAGAGCATGTTCCTATCGACAATAAACTTTAATTTGTTTTTACTTTCTAGCACATAGTGTGTTTGTGCGTGTGTGTATGCTTTTGTGTGTGACACACACACACATACTGTGTGTTTGAGAACTAAAATTTTGACCGGTATATATGCTACAAGAGAAAGAAAAAAAAAAGAATTTGTCGTGGTAGACATATTTAGGATTCGGTGCCCTATATATATAGCCACTTTGATTACATTTTTATGAGTGAGGTTGGACAAGAGTACACGATAGATTAACATTTAAATTTAAATGGGGACAAATTAAAATGAAACACAAACAAAATGACTACTCCTAATTAACTAACATATATATCTCGCCATTACATCCCAACAAACATTCTAGAAAATTGACATCATTCATTGCGTCTGCACAAGAAAAAACCTGACGTTTACCGCAACTAATTAGTACATTTCCTGCAAGCCGATTAATTAGTACATTTATTCCTTTCCCAAATTAATAATTAAATACCCGTATATTGCAAACACTCATAAAAACAAATGTTCTATTTCTTTCTTTTAATCCACTGAACCGGATTTTAGCCTTTTTTTCAATGAGCCTATTGAATCGGTTTTTAGGTGGTATTTTATCGGTTATTAAAACTATAATTTTTTTCTAACGAGAAAACAACTTGGAACTCGGCAGTGCATTTGGTTTTTTCCCCTCACACGGTGGGTGGGAAGGAGAGAATTGCTACACGTATACTAAACTTTCTTTTACAAAGCTTTTACAAACAACAATATCAACCGTTTGATTTATCTAGATGGAAGTTATGACAAATCAAAATGTACTTACAACATGACTAGTTAGAGTTAGTAATAATTTAGTAAAAAAAAATTAGTACGTATAGACTTTTTTGGGGAAGGGAGATGCGGTGAGTGGCCAGTTCGGTTTTCAACGGGATCCTTTCACGCTGCGCGCTGTAATGAGAGGAGAGCGACTGCGCCTTTAAAAGTAGTAGAGGCACATACCAAATAATTACAACTCATACTTGCTGAAAGAAAAATATAATCACGTATATATATACCTGTCGGAGAGATGCGTGCACGCTAAGATGGTGGAAACGGTCGTGACAGATGATGCATTTGACACGAGTATTTTCTGATCAGATGATGGTACGTACCAGCTCATACATATGCCTCCCTGCAGTCGCTGTGGTCATTTGCTGTTGTTGCTCCTTGAGGCAGGCAGGATGGACGTCACCAACGGATCCCTTCAGATTTTGCTGTTCCCCGTGCTGCGATTCCGGATCAAGAATCCAACCACCATCCATGTTCCATCTCCCGGCACAAGCAGCACTCGTAGTAATTAGCAACATGCCCAGTTTATGTCGGGATGAAATACGTACAACGGTTTTAAAAGTTGAGAAACTAATCTTAATATTAGTAAGCGGGTTTCGTAGGTAGTATGAAAGGTGAGGAACCAAATGTAAAGCTTTTTTTCTAATATAATTCACGAAGAAGTTAATTTTGTTTCGGAATATAATTATTTATAGAAGTTCTTTTGCGTGGTTATTTATGGAAGTTAACATATATAAAATCATAAATCACAGTGCTATTTCTTCAGTTTCATATTACAAGACCTTTTGTTTTCTTCTAAGTCATATTTTTTAACTTTGATCAAATTTATAGAAAAATGTAACAATATTTTCAAATGCAAAATAAATATAGTGCTAAAATATATTCAATGCTAAATTAAATAAAACTAATTAATTTAGTGTAGATGTTGCTATGTTTTTTATAAGCATACTCGAACCTTAGAAAATTGGACTTAACAAAAATCAAAACATCTTATAATATTAAAATCAAGGGAGGATCTTAATTATGATCTCGGCGTTTACGTACGGTCAGTGAATGCTTGTGCTACTAGTACTACTGTACATGTCTGCACCTGAAGAACAGCACATACTGTTGCAATGCAACAGGATGCAAACTGCAAAGGCAAACCTGAACCCGGCACGTTGTGCTTAGCTGCTGAAAGATCACTGGTTTAAAGTGATCCATGCTGCATGGTGTGCATCAACGGTAGTGCAAGTGGATGCCAATGCTGCCAGGCAGATGCAGAGGCTCCAGAGGCTTCAGTTCAGCTGGCCTGTTCATCAACTCAAGCTAGCTAGCTGAAAGGGAAAGGAAACAAACATTGCAATGGACCACCATGCATGCATGCATCCATCTCTCAGCTTAGTATCTTTGTGTCCTTTTCACAAATATCATAATCCATGCACCACCATTGCCTTCACCTTTGGCCAACGTGTCTCTCGTCCTCGTCCTCGTCGTCGACGGCGACGGCGATGGCGGTGGGTGAGGTCGTCCTAACAGAAAGGCGACGTGGTATGCATGGTTTCCACGGTGATTAATTGGTCGAGACATCCGTGGTTAAATGATGTTTTCTCGGGTAATAGATATTTGACGTTTAAGATAAAAATTTGATTGATTTGATCAAACATTCATAACTTTGACCATTAATTTTTATTAGATTAAGTTTGTAAAACCTAATAATTTTGTGATACTATGAGAAGTACTTCTAAAGGCAAATCTTCATACGATTCTTGCTGTTTTTAAACCAAATATTGGAGAAATAATTGATGGTAAAGGTTTCATAGGACTGATCAAATCTTTAATTTTTTTTGGACGGAAGATCGACCAAATAGTTATGACAGAAGGGAGTAATGACGTTTCTGAATTTACTGTGCCTTCAAGATCTTAATAATTACTCTTTGAATCATGCATACTGATTATTGTGCTGTAACCTGATTAAGCCATGCAGGAACTAATTAATCAATTTTCCAAATGTGACAGCTACTGCAGATGATTCTTTAATTCCAAACGCGCCATGGTTATATTAGTTAGTGGACGGCCTGCTGATCGTCTTGCTTAAGCTTTTCTCAACTTGACCAGACATTTGTTGCCCTTCTGGACAAGTTTCAGGGTCTCTTGCCATTCCTTCCAATCAGTTATAAGATCTGTATGTAGCTTTTGTGAGCACTCTTCTCCCAGCTATACACCTGAAAATTTCTCCTAGATGGTACAAATTTTTTTGCCTGAAACACTGAACTGTTGTCAAAATTGGGGCAATTTATTACTACTGTCATCTATACAGTTTAGTACTTTCTGCAGGTTTGTGTAGCATAGCTAGCTATACATATTTTGGTGAAAATCAAATCAAGCATTTGGTCACAGAATCAACATGACAACATGTGAGAGGCAGTTATGTGTTTAGGAAAGTGTCACATGTCAACTGGAGTAGTAGTGTGTGTCATTATGCCGGTCTCTTTCAAAAAGAACAACTATTGCTTAAGGGATGAAACCTCTAGCAGACCAGCTAAAGATCTTTTTCTTCATGTGGGAGCATCCTCATTTCAGGCAAACAATCAATGTTGTCACCATAGCATCTTCTCCATGGCTTCTCCATTTGATCATCTCCTTTCATTTGGTGTGTTTTTGATGCATGTATATGCAATATGCGCTCTTTCTTTCCACCCAGAAAGCTTTGTTTAAAGTTGGTGGTTATGTTAGTATGTTCTCTGAATTTGTGGCCTCAGAACTATACCAGAAGTGAAGTTTGTCCTCTGATATGTGGAAGATAGCATTCATCTCTTCCTCTTCACCAAATTATTGATCCACATTAATTATTTTCTCAAACGATGCTAATTCTGACAGGAAGACTGGAACACCGACTTGCTACTTTTTCACTGAAGAAAGAACAAGGAAATGCTTGAAAGAAAACCTGCTGTCATCAATTGTTCTTGTGACTCTGCAGTCTATGGAGCCCAACATGTACCTGAATAATCCAAAACCTCAAAGTAAAGCAGTTCAATCCTGATGACAATATTTCTGCCTGATTATAAACCCATAAGAAAATATTTCCTGTCATCTTCTTTTCCTGATTTTATATAATCTGGTACCAATAACTTGCAAATTTATGAAACTAATAGCATAATATTGATTCCCAGTTAACAAGCAAGTTCAGTGTCATATATGCGGCCACTTACCTGACTAGCTAGCTTGCAATCATTTCTGAAGATGCAGCGAACCCATGCCTTTCCAATCAGGAACTAGCCCTGCATTACCATCCGAAGAACACTACGTTGTGCCTGGATCACCACAGGATAGCATAGTGCTCTAATAATTGGCTCAAAGCTACTGTGGTGAGCCCCAACTGGGGCTCAAAGACCTGGAGCCTGCCCTTCTTCTCAACCATGAATGATGGTTTATTTCATCAGAATGTAGTAGTATATTCGCCCTCCCGAAATTAATGTGCTGTCATAAACTGATAGAAAGCACATACAGATCTAATTCCTGTGTGTTAAACTCAGAGCATGCATTGCAACCTTTTGTCAACTTTCGGTTGGATTAGCATCCCAGTTAAAGCTTCAATAACTTCACTGACAGCAGGTGGAAAACGAGCAAGTGCACAAAATACAGGTGCTTCAGAAGAAATCTACTTGTGTCACATGGAATTCAATAGGCCTATTATTTAGAAAATAAAGAAATTCGATATGCCTATGAAAAACTATGTATCATCTTAATTTGGAATACAGATCACACAAAACCCATATTTAATTAAGGTAGTAAAGATATTAACCGAATTAAATAATCTAATATCTCAATTGCGTAATGCTTATCATTCATGGATATGATGTGTTCAGAAAGGAAGCTATATGACTAGGTTCTATTTGGTGCAATATTAGCAATGTAGCCAAAAAGTTCAGCAATATGCGGTCTGAAAGTTCACAGATTCTGATGTTTGTTCATGTTTCAGAAACACTGACTACTGATCTGGTGTTGATTCCAGTATGTAAAATCTACCCATACTGTATGGTTTGCCCAGCTAAGTTAAAAATCGTAGCATGAGCTTTCATTTTAGTCCTAACCATTCAATTTACATCATAATTAACTAGGCAAATTAAACTCTAATTCATGTCTAATGGGCTTCAGATTTGTAGACAAGAACCCAAAATATCTTCCGTTGTTCCAGAGGCACCTGCAATTAATATAGCAAGTTTGCCCAAGTCAACCACCTCGATCTCCAGAGTTTGATTGGACGTTTAGGTTTCATATCAGCATGGTTCAATCAGTGTAGAGTACTTTTCAGTCCTTCTGGCCTGTGCCAAATGTAGAAGGAGAGCCTTTTCTCTGATTTGATCAATTCTTGCAAGCTACAGGTAAGTTGATTTGATTCCACATAGAATTATTTTTCTTCTTTATTTTCCATGCCTTTTCTTCTGTGTCCTAAACTCCTATATTTTTCAGTGAATCCTAGCTAAGAGGTAGTTTCTTGTTCTTTTTAGGTACTGAATTTTTGTACATACTAGCTAATTGTCATATACAGCAACAAGGATCTAGTGGCATGAGACTTTGGCAAGTGTTCTTGCAGAAACCAAAATCAGAGCTGCCTCCATTTGGCTGAATAATTCTGGCCATTTCTAACCGTTCCTCATTGCTTTTCTCCTCATGCATACACTGGAAAGGTAGCTCTGCAAAAGTCAGGTAGACAATAACACTAGAAGCAGTTATATGTGCTTGCAAAAATTCACAACCTTTCCAAACAAAATTTTTGCACCATTCCACCAGGAATGGAATTTTAATACTACCTTGCCAAGGTGCAGTTACAAAATGTTCACCAAAACGTCCAAACCTTCGCTGCAACTTTGGACATAATTCATATATACTTGCTAGTATAGCAACAGGAATGCTGTATAGTGACAACACATCTAGGATCATGTCCCAACTCTGATAGATCCATTACACCAACCTATCTTGAGAGTTGAGACAGTGCCAATGCAGGAACTAACCTCTCACGGAAATGCATGGTAGCTAGCTCCACAATGTGACACATGTAAGGCTCAGGTTCACCAAAAATCGCGATGCGCAAATCGCCCCCAATTTCGACAGGTAAGGGTAGATCTTCATCGATCAGCCAGTCGAAAACAACGATGGCGGTACGACGATCGGCCATCATCGTGCACCGCACCGCGGCAGTGGCCCAGGGCCGGTGATGGAGATATATGGACGGTGAAGTGAGTGGAGAGAGGGTTGGCAGCAAGCGTGATGCATCACATTATGTGAGGAAGAGATAGGGGCCCCATGAGAGCAACTGAAAGGAGTGTGCTGAATTAATAGGAGGCTGCTGCTGCTGCTGGTGAATACTTGGCCATTATCTCTGCATCCTATGTGACAAACAGAAACTGGACAGTGTATGTGGAGTGTCACATGGTTGTATATACAGCATACATTGAATCATCTATATGCTGTATATATATGTTTGCTTTGTTTTTACTCTCTGATGATCTGATCGGTAGAATAAGGCAAGTAGCTATCAGTTATTATCACACAAACTAAATAGGAAAGTAATTTGATTTGCTGAATTGGAAACCACAGTAGAATTTGTTAGGTGAGTTCTGAAAAAAATGTCTCTCTGCTGAACTTCATAGGCAAAACAATGTAAAGCCCTTGGCATTAACATCTGTAACATTGTCACAGATATATCAGCTTACAAGGTTCCTAAGCTGTGCCAAAGTGAAACAAAAAGGAGGAAAGCAATAACCAGGTCTTACTGTTCCCATAACTGTTTTTTTGTGCCTAACTTGCAGTTTACCAGTCCAAACAAAGCAAGTTTCAGACTTACAGCAACAAGCAAAGCTTGCAAGCAGAGTTACATCAGAGTTACTTGCATTACATTTCTGAGGTAAAATGGATATGGAGACATATGTATCTGACAGCACAGCACTGCCTGCCAGGCCAAGAGATCAAAGAGTAAAGACTGATGGAAAGAGAGCTAGCTAGTAGTAAATCAGAAAGGTTGTGGATTGCAGTCAGAAGAAACAACAAGCTAGATAGATAGCTATCAGATTGGAATTGGCCACAACAGCTACTGCTAACTACATTCACCTCACATTTCTTCTTCCCCTTTCCCTCCTCCTCTTCTCCCCACCTCTCTCTTTAATACCTCTCCTCCTCCTCCTCCTGCTGCTGCCTCTCTCACACCTTCTTTCTTTCCTTCTCTGGATCTCTTCCATTCTCAGCAGAGAGAGAACTAGCTAGCATACTCATCCATGATGAACATGATGGTAAATTCTGGCTTTCTTGCTTTTGGATAAATTTGCTTCCTTTCTTAACTTGAGCACAAGCTTGTGTTATATGGGGGAGTGGAATCTTGGTTGCCATGTTGTGAGGATTTAGCTAGAGAGGCAAGAAGAGGAAGATGTGCATATATAGATAGGAGTAGGATCTGTGGGTCTTTAAACATCACCATGACAAGCAAAGATGAGAACGAGAGAGCAGTTCTTGATTTCTCATCAAGAAATTAAGCCGGGGTCATGGCAGCTGCACGCAGCGATTCACTTGATTTCTTGATTTGGTTGCCTTTGTGTCCAGACCGATCTGAGCTGCGGGCCATCGTCGGTGACGGAGCTGAACGCGGCGCCGGCGGCTGCTGCGGAGGTGGCGGCGGGGAGCAGCGAGAAGATGGGGAGGGGAAAGATCGAGATAAAGCGGATCGAGAACACGACGAACAGGCAGGTGACCTTCTGCAAGCGGCGGAATGGGCTCCTGAAGAAGGCGTACGAGCTGTCCGTGCTCTGCGACGCCGAGGTGGCCCTCATCGTCTTCTCCAGCCGCGGCCGCCTCTACGAGTACGCCAACAACAGGTGACAAAATGTGATCTCATATATTCTCATCTCATCCTACTTCTGCTTCTGCTGCTGCTGCAACATGCCATATATTGTCATGTTCTATATAATCTATAAAATTAACCAAGAGATCTAAAAAGGCTATGAAAATATGCATACCATAGAACCTACAGATATCTTTCTTTAAAAAAAAATGTTTGTTGGTTGAATTCATGTGTCCAAATTGGAGCAAGTATGGAGATAGCTTTCATGGGGGCAAAGAGAGGGGAGGGTCAAATGGGAGATGCATCTTTTGTTACTTCTGTTATTAACTGTCTCGTGTTATTTTGGTGTTTCTGGGGAAAGAAAGAAATTGCAACAGTTTCTCTCTTGCTTGCTTGTGTGTGTAGTAGTGTGTGCATGCTAGCTTCTTTGCTGCTTTCCTTTGTGCTTCTGGTGAGGTGAGCTAGATGTTTGAGATAGATCTAGGACAGTGCTTGCTGTGTGTAGTATGTGTGTGTATGCTGCTGCTTCCTTTCTTTCTCTCCCTTGTATGTGTGAGAGAGAGGAGAGAGGTAGAGAGTTGTATAGAGAGAGGGGGGGGGGGGTTCTTCTTTGGCTTGGTGGTCCTGCTCTTTTCTTGCTGTATTTATGCTCTTTCCTTTCTCTCTCCCCTGTGGCAAGCAGTGTGCTTGTATGTCTGTGTGGCAGAGCTAGCTGTAGAGATAGATGAAGAGAGAGAGAGAGAGAGAGAGAGAGAGAGGTGAGCTTTAGATCTCTCTCATACCTCATGATGTGTATGATTACACACATATATTTGCACAGAAAATATAGGGCATCCTGGGGCTCCATTCTCCATCTTTCCCTTTTGTGTAGCTTTGCTTGTGTAGAAGCAGATCTCTAGATAGCAAGGAGAGCGTATGGTTGGCCATGGCATTGACGTACTAGTTAGTTTGTACATGAATGTGTCAAGTGTAAGTGTATGTTATGTATGTTTGATCAGGTAATAAGGGTAGAGGGATAAACAAGCAGCTGATGATAGAACACTTTCTCTCTCTCTCTCTTGTTTCAGTTTCTTTTGCATCATCTCCTGTTTCCAACCAATGAGCTGCTAGGGTTAGGGCTTCATCCCCATGTCTCTTTCTCTCTCTCTCTCTCTCTCTCTCTCTCTCTCTCTCTCTCATGAGTGTGTGTGTGGCTGTGGTGCAAATTTTAGTCCCGAGCAACTTCACGAGGGCAGGTGATGCCTGACAGCACCACTGTACTTTTTAACAGGAACCAAACACAAAGAAGGGACCCAACAAAGAAACAGCAGTAAAGATGAAAAAAATACAGTCAAGTATATAGGAGAGTACATATGCATGAGTTTGATTTTACTGAAAGAATTTACACAAAGAGGATTGTTCCATATCTTTGGCCTGTCTCAATTGTTTACTTATATTAAGCAAAATAAGGGTCCCTTTGAATCAAAGAATTTATGAAGAAATTTTATAGGATTGAAATCCTATAGAAAATTTTTCTATGTAGCCCTTTGATTCAAAGTATTGGAATTTTTCAAATCCTATAAAATTTTTATGAAATGACTCATTGCATGTAAGTTCTGGAGAAAATTTAGCAAGAGGTCCAACCTCTTGGGAAAATTCCTTTTAGTCCATCTCTTTCATCCGATTCCTATATTTTTTTTCTATTTTTTCTGTATTTTGTAATCCTTCATTTTACACTTACATTTCTGTCAGAATTATATGTTTTTTCTATTACTCTGTTGTGTCATTCCTATGATTCAAAGGGGTTCTTCACCTATAATTATCCTTTTCTTGTAAGCTACACATACTGAATAATGTGATTATAAAAATTATTAGCTAGTCTTTTTTTTACAAATGGATTTGTTATGACTATTAGTTCTAGTTGTGTGTATGTATATAAATAAAAAGTGGCAGGATAAGCTTATTTGTTTTTCATCAAGTAGAAACAGAGTAAACATGCTTATGACCATGTAGACACACAATAAGTTATGTAAATAGAAAACTAAAATTTATGTAGTAAAATATCAGTTTCAGTGTTATGTGAAAACATGTCATGTAGGCATAAAAAAGAAGTACACACACATGGCCACTGTTATCTAGTTATGTTGAAGAAAAAACTGGAAAATTGTGGCCTGCATGAAGTTTTCGAAATCAATTAATAAAAACAGAGTAATGTTCTTTTTTCGCTTCGCGACTAATCAATCCTCCTTAAAAACGAAATTAGGAGCACATACGTTTTGTTGCACTGCTTAAACATGTGGGATCAGAAACCTCTCATGTATATATCCTCGCAAAAAAAAAGGAAAAAGAAAAAAGAAAGAAAAGAAACCTCTCTTGTACGGATGACACGTGTCCATGCAGCCACTGTCGAAGTAGAAATGGCGTCCAATGGCGTGGCTGCAATGGTACAACTACTGGGCCTGCATTTGTATTGGGAGACTACAAGAGGAGTGAAGAAAAGCTGGTGGCTTTGGTCAGAATAGGAATGGGTAAAAAAGCCTACAGTTGTGTAGTGTCGTCTGTGTGTTGCTGCCCTCGTTTGCCCATTGGGTTAAAACCAGTCTCACTGTTGCTGCCCAATCATGTGAAATCCTGTGCCCAGCTTCACGTTGGGCAGCCAAATAGCGTTCTCGAGAATCCTAAGGTTTCATTTCTTTCTTGCCAGGAAGATAGTAGGATTGATGTCTGTACTTTAGTCCTATTAGTTTTACTCTAGTTTTTTTTGGTATTTGAACAATAGGTGTATTGGTACATTAGTAGGATTGATGTCTATACTTCAGTCCTACTAGTTCTACTCCAGTTTCTTTGGTCCTGGAACAATAGGTGTACTGATACATTATCAACATTATCACTATAATGTGACATCTTTTTTGCTACTCAAAATATAAGAAGTTATAAGGAATGAAAGAAAGTAGGTAGAATTAAATATAAGATAATTGTGATAGGCTGATATTAAGGAGTAGTTGAAAAATATTGTTATATTTAGAACGAAGAGATTAGTGGTAGCTAGCTTAAGTAATTTCTTGCTTGAAAATCTTCATTTGGGTTGGAGGGGATTGATAGTGCTCGCTGCTTGATATGATTGTTTGTTAGTTATTTTATGTAGCAATGGCACGCTTTATGTTCGGAAAGTTTCAAAGGTTGTAGTGAAAAGGCATGAGCTAGCTAGCAGTCACTTCACAGTAGCATGGATGAACAGAAGATCTTTGAAGAATATTTTTGGAGAACCTTTTTTGGGGATATCTTCGGTATACAGTGATCTCTAGGTGCCTAGGTAGTACTATTTTCACATATGTTGGTCCATGGAAATTAAAATGATTTATTCTCATGGATTTATCATCATAAGCAGTTTCTGCTCAAGTACTGTCAGCAGTTTGTGTTATTGACTTATTTAGTAGTTTTTTTTTGTGAAGAACTTATTTGGTAGTTGGCTCGACTAGATAGCAAAGTACACCATTTTGGAAGGTGGCCTTCCATAATTTTCTGTCTAAATATGCTTAATTATATGGACATAACAATATCTCCTTTGTGACAATAAAAATTGTGGAACTGCGTTACGTGGTTACTGCGTTACGTGGTTACATTAGTAAGTACAACCTTGTAAACATTAGCATGTCATAAGCATTGATCTGCCTAAGAAACGAGAATAAAAATATCTGCTATGAGAAGTACTGTTGGAGAGTTTATAGATTGCTTAAGGTAGTAGGATATTTGTTATTTTCTTGTTATATATTCATCATCATAAGCTCTGTTCCTATTGCCACAGACCCTGTTTTCTTCAAGCTCTTCAAGCTAGGTATGTATGTTTTGCGTGATAACTATGAAAGAAAAAACAAGATTAATTATAAGGTCAAAATAAGTGTGCTGTCTACATGCTTGGGTTTGCATATGTTAAGGTTGAAAACCATAATTAACAAACACACCAAAACCAATATAGGATACATAATGTGATCGTGAGGTGAACACGGGATAAGTCTTGTTTGGGCTGTCAAATGTTCTATAGAACTGAACTCAAAAAATATATTATCATTCATACCATCATTTTTAAGTTATCTTATTTCTCAAAAAAAGAGAAAATACTAGTATATCCCTGCTCCATAGTATTTCTAAGCCTTAATTTTTTTACCTTTTATTTTACAGTATTATTAGAGTTCACTTAGGCACTTAGCTCTATTAATATTAATATTTGTTTATACTAAATTTAAGAATGCACTTTGTGAGTCATATCACGTATTTGTATTGTCCTAATTGTTTAGCAATGTGCACAAAATTAACTGTCTGTTATCTAGTTAAGGTGTATATTATATATGATTCTGTTAACTTGTACTGAAAACGGAGTAACATGTTAGGGCCACTATTCTATAGCTTTGTCTGTTAATTAGAGCGTGCAATTTCAGAGAGCTTTGATTGAAGGTAAAAAGGTGAATGCACTGAAGTTTTTCTTTATATCGATTTCAAAGAGTGACAAAATTTAGAGAAAAGCGCACATATACTGATCCTTAGTTCATTATATGTAGTCTTATATGCTCTTTTTCGGACGAAAATAGGTTTATACGCTTGCAGCCATTATTCTCTCCTGACATAGTCTCTCAAATTTTGTAACTCACAGTCTCAGCTTGCATACCTTTTGTTTTCTCTTTTTTGATTTAGGGAGCATTGAGTTATTTCGTTGAATAGTACTAGTATATAAGAAGCACATAGCAGCGGCTTTTGATTTGCAGTCATTTTATAATATGAAAAATAGAATAAGTGAACTTGGTAATAATCTGCAACTGCTAACTAATGGGGGTAAATATAACCCATGAAATATTGCCAAATTCTGATGTCTGAATACAAACGTCAGCTAGCGTACGTTTGTATTCACTTGTCCCTTCGATACCAGTATATCACGATTTCTTGTGCCGTACCAAAAAAAATCATATATACATGGATAAGAAAACACATCACACCAATGGAGTCTAGTCTCATTTTGTGCATCAGATCGATGACAGGAAAAGCTCTCTATCTCCTCGGTAAAGAGAAACAGTACTGCTGCAAACAGTGTAGCTTGCGGCTACTCTACAGTAGTTCATGAATGAATGAGTGACTTGTGATAGCGCACGATTCGGACCAATGTGTTACGGAGTATGTTGTGTTTTAACTATGGTCCTTTGGCTTTGAATGCCAGATTCTAAATGCCTAGTACTGCTCCGTCAAAAAAAAAAGTTTAATCCTACCTACGAACTTGAACACACATGATGTGTTTAGATTCATAGTTAAAATTATTTTTTTATAAGACGGAGGATAGATGTTAGTTTATGCTGACAAGCTATGTTCAGTTGCCTCTTGTGTAACTTTTTAATACTAATACTTATACGATATTTCGGGATTGAGTAAAGTCAATTAATTATCATATTTTTCTCCCTCATAACTTTCAAAGAGTTATATGTTCTAGACAAAAAAAACTTTTTTGGAATTGCCTAGTGAGTATGTTTTTTTTTGCAGTCGTCTTGGCTATACTATTCTGAAACTGGTAATTGCTTGTGTAGGAGTGATTAAACATAACCGTTAACTAATCATGATCATATTGCAGTGTGAAATCCACCGTTGAGAGGTACAAGAAGGCAAACAGTGACACTTCCAACTCCGGCACAGTTGCAGAAGTCAATGCCCAGGTAACATCATGTCATTTCTTTCAGTCTACAACTACTAAATTTTCCGAATTGACTCCGAGATGTAGACATATATGGTCAATATCAGAATAACTGTAGGAGTATATAAGAGCAATCTTTAAATGCTAGAACTTTCAACATTCTTAGTTACTATTGTGCAAACGCAACTCTGAGAAAAATCTTCAGACAAGAAATCCTGAGCAGAAAGTTATGGACATTACACAGCGGTTATTGCAGTCAACCAGTGCTCTGAGGAGTAAGGATCCTCTGTTTGATCCAGTGGATCACATATGCAATTGTTCATTAGACCAATATCATAATTTCATGGCGGTAGAGATGCGTAGGGGTTTACAAATATTAGACAAACATAGAAAATTTGTGGATTAATATAGAGAACAATTAAAACCATCAATTATTTATGCTTAGTCATGTCCACCAGCCATGAATTAATCTTACAATTTATGAGTACCACAAACTAGCTAGTAGTCAAAAACTGCAGTATGTATCCCCTTGAAAGCTTGAACAGGACTAATTTGTGTGCTCAGTATAATATAGGTTGAAGGAAACTATAGGGGCGTGAAGTAGTATTTCTAATAAGAGTTAATTTCCTGGTACCACATGAAATATTACTCCCATATACCAATGCAAGTAGTTAGTAAAAAGAAACCTAGTTGAAAAAAAAAACTATCTGAGTTTATACACTAACTCCATCCTATTTCTTAACTTATATAACTTTGATGATTCTATCCCAGCACAGTAAGCTATAGTATGAACCGTCAGACTGCAGTGATGTTTTTTCTGCTAGAGTGGTGTATTGCATACAGTAGATTTTTTATTGAAAAAAAAACCTTGGCCTGTAAAATTTCTTATAGCTAAATCTGAGAGATCATGTAGTTTTTTGTGAAAGAGTATGACGTAACATAAAACTTTTAAACAAAGACATGTTTAATACATAAGTGAAAATTGAACCAGACTAATTATAAATCAAACAGGAGTTTTTCTCTGCAACTGTTCGGTTGAACATCATTTAAGCTAGAATATGTATTCGACATGTTATTAAGCTTTGTTTACTGATGAATGCTATCATACTGCAAACTGCAGCACTACCAGCAGGAGTCCTCCAAGCTGCGCCATCAAATCAGTAGCTTACAGAACGCAAACAGGTAAAGATTCCAGATATGTATGACTTACTTTGCACCAATTAAATCAAAATGTTCTGTACTGCAATCTAACTCAGCTTGCCTACAAATCTAGTAGGACCATAGTGGGGGATTCTATCAACACCATGAGCCTCAGGGACCTTAAACAGGTAGAGAACAAGCTGGAGAAAGGCATAGCCAAGATAAGGGCTAGAAAGGTATATAGTGCAACTCAATTTAAAGCATTATATAACTTAGTATACATCAGCTATTTCTTCATGACTTTTGACTAAGTGCAAATTCTATGTTCTTTAATTCCATGCATGAGTTCTTGATCTCCTTTGTATATCTCTATTTCATTTTGATCGTCCTAATCAACCAGTGGACATTTCTTTATCGCAGAATGAGCTGTTATATGCTGAAGTTGAGTACATGCAGAAAAGGGTAAGTAAGATCATAGCACGAGAACTCCTTTTGTGCCAACCGTATGTAGCTTGTCTTAGTTTCATTTTTCAGACCAAATTACATGTCACATATTATTTTTCAGGAAGTTGAGCTGCAGAATGACAACATCTACCTGAGGAGCAAGGTAAATACATACCTATGAGGATAAGTTACTGAAGTTCCAATATGGTTAATTACCAACTGAATTCTTTCTGAGAGCTGTGGCCTCTGATTATATAAATTAATTGATTATGTAGGTTGCTGAGAATGAGAGGGGACAGCAGCCACTGAACATGATGGAGGCAGCATCAACAAGTGACTACGATCATATGGTTAATAACCCATATGATTCTAGGAACTTTCTTCATGTGAACATCATGCAGCAGCCTCAGCATTACGCCCATCAGCTGCAGCCAACTACCCTTCAACTCGGGTAAATTAAGATCAATTAACTGAACATATATGCTTACAGAATTTCATGCTCCAGAGATCGAGCTTACATTAATTATTCAGTCTTTTGTGTTTCTTATATATCCAGCTACAGATGTTAATATACAGTTTTGTTTAACTTTTGTTTCTACTCTGCAGGCAGCAGCCGGCATTCAATTAGTTTTGTTGTAGACACCGTACGTACACACGTACGTTAGGTAATTAAAACACTCAGTACTGTAGATTTATACCTACACAAAAGTATATATTTGGAGAGTACTATCCGGTTAGGCAAGTTGATATACCCTCTTCTATTTTTAAATAACTGACAGCGGACACTATTTACTTTCGAACTTTGGCAACTCGTCTTTTGAAATGATACCATGTTATTAAAGTGTGCTATATCCTAAATACAAGCATCAGACTTTTGTTCACTTTGGTCTAACAATTTGAGAGAAAATAATGGTTAAAATTTAAACGGAAAGTCAAAGTTGTCAGTTGTTTAGAAACGAAGGGGGTATATATATTACAGGCATTCGTCTTGATAACTAATTCAGTAATTGTTTCTTACATCTCTTGTAGTTGAAATCTGAAAGTTTCCTGTATCTGTTGCAGATGAAATCTGAAGGCGTCGATACCCGCGGCTACGTAACAGCGTGATCAACCTGAAGAAATCGATGCAGTAATTCTATGTTCGTCGGATCATAACCAGTATTGTCGTTAGGCGTCGTGAAAAAAAAAATGTGTCCGCATGCATTGCAAGCTAGCGTCTGTGGCTGCTCAGCTGCATGCGTAATTGCGTACGTGCGCAAATTAAACAGACTTTGCCACCATTGTGCCATATTGTGTGTTGTATCTATATATATGTCAGGTGTATCACAGCACGTTTGTGCTCTGATTTGTGTAACTGGTCAGCAGATCAAGCTCTTGCCTATATATGTGAGGACCATGGATTGATGCATTGTCGTTGATCTTCGTGTTTGTATGCTACTACACTACTACAAAAAATAAATTTTTCCTGAGCCATTTTGAGTTTTCTCTGGCAGTACGCCAGCGATCAATGGCCAAAAAACACACCATTTTCACTTACGGCCACCAACCGTCAGCGAAAAATAATTTTCACTAGTGAACGACATAGCCTAGCCACCAACGAAAATCGTTTTCACTGACGGTTAGTTAAGCCAGCCATCTGCGAAAAGATGATTTTCACAGGTGTCCGGCTAAGACGACCGTCAGCAAAGATGGATTTTGGCAAACAAAAAAAAAATACCCACATGCATATGGCTGCTCATTTCCACATATGTCAAATATACGAAATACAAATCATCATTTCCACATATCAAACATGAAATACAAATCAAAGCGTCTGCATCATCTGGAAGAACATGCACAAAGAAAAACCTAGCACCCAAACATTTTTCCCCCAAATTCAAATCTAAGGACCTTGGGCCGTCGGATCTGTGCCCTAGGGGCCTAGGGCTGCCGGATCCATTGCCCACGCCCCACGCCGGAGCTCTCCCGGTGGTGACCGATGACCCCGCCATCGTCGTCGCCGAGGGCCACACCGTTGGATCCACCGTCGCCCGCCTCCCATTGCCATCGCCGTCGGCACTGGCCCCATCTCCTCCCACCCTTAGATTCGCCGCCGCGCGCCCGCCTCCTATCGCCATCGTGACCGTCGTCACCATCGCCGAGAGCCGAAGGGAGGAGGAAGGAGGCAGAGGGAGTTTGGTAAGGGAGAGGAGGGGGAACCGAGGAGGCGGAGGGAAAGGATTTTGGTAAGGGAACGGAGGAGCCGAGGAGTTTGTGGGCGGTGGATTTTAAAATCGTCAAAATTTATTTTGTAGCGGTGCTCTTCACCTACCAGCAGCAAAAATCCAATTTTTGCTGGCGGACATTTAAGAAGTCCGCCTCGAAAGATAGAGTTGTTTTTTGTGGCGGACCTCGTAAGTGTCCATCAGCGAGAATTGGTTTTCGTTGCCGGCTTGTGACCCAGAATCCTCCAATATATTTTTACAAGCATTTGTTTCGTTAGTCCGCTATCAAAAGTAAGAGATGACGCCACAAAAAATCGTTTTTGTAGTAATGCTAGTGTGTGTGTGTGTCTTTACCTATTATAAAAACTGAAGATGATTCCGTATTCATAGGACACTTCGTCCGTTGCCCATTTTTGGCGCGTTGATTTCGTTCGATTGAGTCTGTATATCAATCAATCCCCTTTTTTATGCTTCCAACACCAATGTTTGTCCATCAAAAGCGAGTCCGTGTTAGTCATGAGCAAACGCCCGTCTGGATTCTGGAGCATGCGCCGCTTATCGTCCAACCCCGAGCTGAGGGTGTGTTCGAGTCCACATATCTAGCGGAGCGCAGATTCAGTTTGATTTTCCATCATCGATCGGTTCCAGCCCTCGCGTCAGACTCATCAATTCGTTAGCATCCATGGCCACAACGCGACAGACGCGGGTCGACAATTTCCTTCCCATATTCTACTTGATCCTTTCCATTGGGTGATCAACTAATGTATTATTAAAAAAAGAAAAGTATTGGAGGATGCGATTTATTGTTCTCTAATCTGTTCTATTCCTCCCATATCAAACAAAACAAATGTTATGGCATCAGATTGGAGATAAACTACAATTAATATGTGCCTGTTGGCAACTTTTTTTTGACAAAAAGACAATCACGATCGTGACACCTAAAGCTTTGCGGTGATATGGAGTCGCTAACCACCTCAATCTAGCAAAAGCTAAACGAAGATGGGTTTTGTAGATTAAATCGGCTAGCGGAACCGATTTAGATGGAACAAAGGATAACCACTCGTCTCGTGGGCGAATCGAAAGGTTTACGGAACAAACCTACAGAGGGCATCGCACTCTCGCAGCGAAGGCGAACGATTTATGACGCAAATCGATAAAGATGAACAAAACTAGGGTAAAGTACAAAACATGGCTGAAAAGTAAAGATAAAAAATGATTCGGTAGATTATAGGGATTGTGATTTGTGTATAGAATCGAACTGGCCTTGACCCTTATAAAGGGGTTGGTTTTGCCTTCTACAGGACCTCCTCCACATTGAACTCGGGGTAAAGACCAATTAGAACATGAAAAATAGCTCCCCATGTAAGGAAACCTGAGACCCGACAAAATCGGACTCGGAGTCAGACTCTGCCGATCTGACTGGCCACATGCCGGTAGTCAGACCGGCCCTACACGCCGGTCAGTCCGGCCCATAGGCAACAGTCAGACCGGTCCCATGAAGGAAACCGACGCTTTTCAAGTTTTGGCAATACTTTTTTATTTCAACTCTAAGTGTTAAATTTGGGTGTAAACACATGCCTCTGTTTTTTGGTGAACTTGTGAACCTAAAAGTATAAAACACATGGACCTAGGACAATAATCTAATTATCGGCCATATGGGATTCCAAGTGCCCCCGCGCAAGCCTACACACACATGTATATATGTATACATGAGTGTGTGTATATATATATATATATATATATATATATATATATATATATATATATATATATATATGTATGTATGTATGCGCGCACGCATGCATGCATGTATGTATGTGCGTTTGCGCACGCGTGTGGTCTTTGGTAGAATTTTTTATTTTTACTCGTGCTGGTTGTGTTGAAAATTACTATATATTTGCAAATCAACATGGCGTGGATGTCAACCATACAGATCATTCATGGAACTATGCAAGACGGGAGGTACTGTGGTGAATATGTCCCAAAATTATACATTTACCAGTCACGAAAATATGTTATTCGATGTTTCTTTAAAAATATATATGTTATTCGACAAGTTGGAGTTTCAAAATTTTAAGCACGAATACAAGGCTAAAATGTAGTTTTGATAATTTCAACTCCAAAGGTAAAAATATCATGATTGCGGTGGGTTGTTGGGCGGTGGGTTTTGCAAATTTCATGTCAATTCTAACAGCGGTGGGTGTTGCGTTAGAAGAGCCCAAACCCAACGGAGGTACAGGCCCAACAAGGCAGCACGGCCCATTAACAGCCGTGGGCCATCTCGTGGTTTCGTGGCCTGGTTTACTTCCCCTCATCGCCCAAGTTGTTGGCGTTAGACATGTGGCCCATGTTTCAGTAACAGTTTAACCAGTGAGAAAGATTACTTTAGATTCCTCAATTACAGGTCAAGTTTTATTCGCACCTCTCGATCACAAAATTAGGTATAGAGTGTCCTCAACTTTTAAAACCAACAAATCTAATCCCTCGATAATGTTGACAGCATTTTCGGCCTATTGTTCACCCGGTCTTCATTCATTGTGACGCTTACGTACGTGGCACTTCAATTAGAAAAAGAAATTTACAGAGGGCTCAAATTCCGTGGTCTCTGCTTCTCGTGAGGTCTGCAGAAAAAAATCAACATGAATAAATGGTCAACGATTTTTTTTGTTTACTTTCCATCAGAATTAAAGAGACAGGCCCACAACAAAACATGTAGATCAAACGGTAAAGACCGGAAATAGCATTTTTTTTTTACAAATAGCAATATTTCTATAAGCAAATCATCTTGTTCCTTAAATGGGCGGCTGAAAGGTGTAGAACACATGACAAATCCATCCAGTCATTCAGAGCAGGATCAATTTTGGGAAAAATTCTCATCTGTCTCAACTAACACAGTTTCTGTCATCAGTGATCTGTATTCTGTAGAGCATGAGCGCGGCCTGGCCGACGGCGATCGAGCATGGCTGTCTGAAGACGTAGTCGACGCCGTCCCCGGCGATGATGCAGACGAGCTTGCCGACACCGACCTTGTTGCGTTGCGCACGGCGCACTCGATCGATCGCCGGGCTAGTTGGGCCAGGCCAAACCATCTGGGACTGTATGGTCAATTTTCCCCCATTTACATGGCCCATGTTTTGACAATCTTAAAAGACCGATTTGAAATCACAAAACATGCAGAATCCCCCGTAATATAATGCTTGTGTATGGTGAATTTTGTTTGTACCTGTACTCTTTTCGTCAAAAAGAAAACTCATTTATCATACCCTATGTCTAGATTCAAACTCAAAAGTGAATTTTTTTTTTGAGAGTACGTCGTAATTGAGGCAGACAAGCATGGATCACCATTCCCCTCCATGCCATGCATGAGAGGTTTTGCACTTTGCAGCTGCCCAAAATTCTTTTGTTCCCATCTCCTGACATTTCTCGGCTGCCAAGTAATAAAAACAGAAACAACACTTAGGTGGTGTTTGAAAGTCTTAAAGATAAAGATAAAAATAAAGATTAAATGTTTCACGTAAAATGAGGTGTCATTAACATGTGATTAATTAAGTTTTAATTATTACAAACTTAAAAAATGGATTTATCTGATATTTTAGAACCACTTTCATATAGAAAATTTTTACACGAAACACACCGTTTAACAATTTAAAAAACGTGTCACGAATATCTATAAAAACGAACGCAGCCTCAGTCACACTGTCACTCACACATGCTTGCTACTGATCAGGATACAGTGCACTCATCATAGGAAAAAGAAAACGGAGAGAATGCAATACGATCGAACACCAGTAGAAAACGATGTTGAATTACTACTTCTCTTTGATTGGGATCGAGGTGAGTGGTAGTAGAGCAGTGGTGCGGTAGCATTTACACTGTAGCGTGTCTCGCTCCGTCCCCATGGCAACTTTAACTACTGTTGCTCCTCAGAAGCAGTGAACTAAATGCGCATTCATGGCCGCTGGATCTAACACTCCTACCGCGCTCAAATAGTCAATACTACCTCAGCTCATGGCTCTCGTTGAGTGAGGTGACATCAAGGAACCAACCGAACGGCAAGATCAAGAGCAATAATTTAATTCACCGTCAAGATTCGGAATCAGAGAGAAATTTGGTAGTTTTGGTTTACAACGAGGATGAAGGCGAAGTCAAGGTACGAAGAGCAAAAAGGTTATTAATACATAATTAATTAAGTTTTTAATGAATTATCTGATATTTTAAATCAACTCACGTATGAAAAATTTTCGTACGAAATGTATCGTTTAACAACTTAAAAAACGTGTTAACAAAAATCGATATAAAATATATATCTTAATCGAAAAAGAACGGACATCTGTAATCCTCAACTGAGTTTGTTTCTTCAGATAGTTCATATTCTTGCGGTGAGAAGAGAGGGAGAGACAAGGAGAGCAACGCAGCCACTGATGAATGAACCGGGTCATGCAGGTGCAGCGGTGGAGGTCGCCTTCTACGTAGTACGTGTGTACTCTACTGGCGCCGGCCGGCCGGCCGGCCAGCCGGACGGCCGGACGGGCAGGCGGCCTGAATGAGTACAGCGAGATTTGTCAGGCCAGTGCAAGCAAAGGCTGCTGCTACTGCTGCAGCTGTAACGACGATGGATCATGGATGGATTGCTGCCACATTTGCAAGCAATTTGCAACTGCGAAATATGGGCAACCGCGTGGCCCCTCCATCTATCGATCTATCTATCTAATATCGATCGATCGTCTTCTCACTGTCACTTGTCACTGCTCATCAGCGAGCTACCTACGCCTATTGCCGATGCGATGCGATGCAGTAATTCTAGCTTCCTTTGCTACTTTGTACTGCGTACTATCGCGTGTACGCGCGTACATCGATCGCGCGTGCACTGTATGGACCGTTCGAGAGATGGAAGAGAGAGATCGAGAAGAACAGACCATGCATGTTCTTCTGATGTGTATCTGCACGGACGGAAAATCGAGCGGGGATCTGTCCTACCAAGTATCCCCTCTGTCCACAAATTAATGTAATAGATTTTAGTCTTTTAAAAAGATTAAGGATGAGAAGAAAAAAGAACTATTATTTCCTTATTTAAATAAAAAGTGGTTGAAGGTGGAAGATGCATGGTTGATGGTAAGATGAAAAGAAAATTGGGTGATTAATGTAACTAGTACTGCTATAAATCTTTTATATGTATGTACAAATGATGAGCTCCAATATCCTTTTTATTTGTGGACGGAGAGAGTATTTTGGATGTCTCCCATCGTTTTTTTTATCTGCAATCAAATTTTATATTTCAAAACTTTAATTTTAGGGTACATTTTGAGGTTTTTCTCATCATAGTGAATTTTTTATCATTCACTTTTTAAACAACTAAAAAGTAAGACTACATATATAAAATTCACTTTTTAAACAACTAAAAAGTAAGACTACATATATAAAATTCTACCTATACATTAATTTTAGTAATTTAGTTTATTTTTTCACGGCCGTAGACCAAACTATCATAGCCTAGATACTAAAACCACACTGGTGCATTCTAAGGTGTTGATAGATAATAGATTGGTGATGAAGCTGAGTTTATGACAATTATTCGAGCGTACAAACAAATGAATTGATTTTTTTTAGATAATGAAAATGGATTACATCTCCGGCCTCTACTCATGGGCACGCCAACAAGTCTCAAAAGTAAAAATGAGAAAATTAAAAAAGACGTGATGAGACAAACCCCCAACTTTCACCAATAAAAGGATCAATCGAAATAATGTTTTTAAAATCACATAGATTCTAGCACAAAATTTTGCAAGTGCTACGTCATCCAAACTAGAATAAAAGCTCTTTGGCTACCAATTACAAGCGAGTAACACCACTGCACATAGTATCCTGTTGTTCCTGTAAAAGCATCATACATCAAGAGTGGAGCCAATTGAAACACATGAAGATAACCTGCATAATGCTATATTTTTTATGGTTAAAAACTATATCACTACAGCAACGCCAGATTGACCAACATAGCGCACTAGTTTCAAATGAAATCATTTTTTTTGAGCCTAGGCACTCCCCTTAGCCAATTACCAAAAATACATTTTGCATTGCAGGAAGGGAGGATATTAAAGAAGACATATCGCCAAGCAAAACGTGCAACATGGCAATTAAAGAAAGGATGTTGGATGGTCTCTTGTGTATTACAAAAACAACATTACTTGTTCCTCCTCCGTTTTCTTTTTGTGAGGTTATCTTTCGTTAAGATTACTATTTTGTGAAGAAACCACATAAATATTTTGATTTTTAGTGGTAACTTTACCTCCCATAAAATCCTCTTACAGATTCTTACATTTGGAGTTAATGATTGCATTGTACATGGATTTGACCGAAAATTGGTCATTTTTATGTAGCGACCAAAACAAAGCAATCTTTTTCATCTGACAGTGTTATGTTAGCTAGTCGAGAAATCAAATCATTCCACTCAACTAACTTTGGTCCTACAATTGATCGTCGAAATAAAATATTCAATGGTGTTGTACTCATAACCTTTGCCAAAATAGATTGTTTCTTTCGAGCCACATTGTACAGAGAAGGATATTGATATTTGAGAGGTTGCAAGTCCAACCATTTATCTTCCCAAAATCTTATCTCCATCCTATTACCATGTTTAAAAGATCCATACTGAAAAAAAGATCTTTTACTTTCATTAGACCAGCCTAAAATTGAGATGTTGCTGGTTTATGTGACACATAGGAGAGAGGTTTACCCTTTAAGTACTTGTTACGCAAAAGGTCTTGCCATAGACCATCACCATTGAGAAGTTTAAATAGTCATTTGCTTAACAAATATCTATTCTTGATAGCAAGATTTTGGACACCTAGTCCACCTTGATCTTTTGGTCGGCATATATATTCCCATTTTGTTAACCTATATTTCTTTTTCTAGCTATCATTGCTCCAAAAAAAACTCGACATGTAGTAATCCAGTCTTTGAAGTACACTCCAAGATATTTCAAAAAAGGATAACATAAACATGGGAAGGCTCGAAAGAACCAAGTTAAGAATGACCAATCTTTCACCATAATAGTTATTTTTGCCCTTCCATGTGTTAAGTTTTCTTTGAAACCTATCCTCCACTTTTTTTCAATCAGAATTTCTGAGTTTTCAATAGTGAATGGGGATTCCTAGGTATCTGAATGAAAATGATCTAGAATTACAACCAAATAGTTGTCTGTATTGGTCCTCCATTTCTTTAGCTCCACCGAAGCAGAAAATTTTACTTTTATGAAAGTTTATTTTCAACCCTAAGAGAAGTTCAAACACTCAAAGAATAGCCTTTATGTTTTTTGCCTGTTGAAAATCATGTTCAAGAAATATTATAGAGTCATCGGCGTATTAGAGGATGGACAAACCATCAACTACTAAATATGGAATTACCCCTCTAATTTGGTCGTTGGCTTTGGCTCTTTCAATAAAAATGGCTAGCATATTAGCCACTGTGTTAAAAAGAATTGGTGACATTGGATCCCCTTATCTCAAGCCTTTACATGTCTAGAAATTGTTACCCACGTCATCATTGACTTTGACACTAACAGTTCCTCCTTCAACCCAATTGAAAATCCAATTGCACCACGGTTGTGAAAACCCTTTCATTCATAATGCTTGCTGAAGGAACTGTCATTTAACTTTATCATAAGTCTTTTGGAAGTCAATTTTGAATATGATCCCATCCATTTTCTTTGTGTATAACTCATGGACAGTTTCATGTAAAATCATCGTCCCTTCCATTTTATTTGTGTGTAACAAATGAATTGAATATTACAAAAGTTAATAATTAAGTTGACTATTAAAAGTTCTCTAAGAAACGTTGACGAAGAAAATTTTGAGATGAATGAGCTTAGAAAGTGTGCCTATAATAATCCATAATCCAATTAACACACACAGATTGTTGATTAACTTGAGAAAGAAAAAAGGCATTGAGAGAGAAGGAATCGAAGTGTATTACACTATTACATGCAGTGTGAGGTAATTGCTTGGCAAGTTCGATCGATCGATGGGGGTGTGGTTGATTGCACTTTCAGTCTTGCACTACTACACACCAAGGACTCTTCTGCTTTGTAGAGATAGACGCATGTGAAGGCCACATGGAGAGGCTCGTGCCACTGTAAATGTAAAATGCCCCCACACACCACACGGCCAATTCAATACTCCTCTCTCGCTCTCTCTTCACACGCATATGTCCGCATTCAATGGGATGAGATGGACTTTGTGAGATGCTGCTACGTTTGATTAGCAGGGACGTCTTGTCCTTGGGTAGATGGAGTTCAACAGAGATTTTTCACAGTGTTTTCAGACAAATTGTCACCAGAAAATGCCATCAAGAGCAGGCTTTCTTTCTTGCTTCTTGTTGAAATATAACACCAGAGCTAATAAGGACTTATGCTAAAATATGTTTCATTGTTTGAAGTCGGATTATTTCTATGATTGTTAATTTGGAGAGAATGACAAGTGGTATGTCACTTTATGAACAAGCAAGACGAGATATAACCAAAGCAAGAAAAAAGTAATTAATTATCAGGACATACCCTACTAATAAATGTTATGTACCTGCAGATGCCATTGGTGATGGATCTAGACATTTTTGGAGTGTCCGAAATATCCGAGAATGTTGTGCTCTAGAGAGTGACAAATTGACAATCCCTTTGCACTGTTTCTTTTCTTTTTCTTTTAGACATAGGCAATACCACACTCACACATCCGTGACTGGATTCCCTAACATATGCTCAGAGAGATGTAAACCATAGGCACAATTCTGATCTAATTTGATTCCTATTGAAAGTCTATTTGCACATGCATAATATTTATAAGCATAAGAATTTGAACGCCAGTGAATTGAGTCATACACATCCACGACTCCACTACTACATCATCGGTGCTTCCCTCTCTCCCCCTTCCCCTCCCACTATTTCGGGTCCACTAAATCTTCTCTCTCTTCTTGCTATTTATTTTCTCCATCCCAATTTGATCATCCTCTAATCAAAGGACACCAAGACCAAGAACACTAAAACATACATTATTCTGAAATTAATCCTCATCGATCATGGTGTTTCATTGCTTCGTGTCCAATAAAAATTAATTCACACTATAAATGCTGCATGGGTTGAACTAATAGAAATCAATCTTGATTAGTTGCATGCAAACATGTAGGGCATTCCACGATGCACATTTACTTTTTGCATAAATAAACAAAGAGACACTGACGGAGGGTGATCTCCTCAACGGGGGACAGAGAGGACCCTCTTTAGTGAGTTCGGCCGGAGACGCAGGGTGAGATTCGTGCTCCAATTGAGAGAGAGAGAGATGCAGAGGGGGTTAGGCCCCTCGAAGGAGACGAGACAAAGGCGTTTATACAGGTTCGGGCCATTCGGAAGCGTAATACCCTACTCCTGTGTATGGTGGATATGCGACTGGAATGTGTGGGAATACAAGCGTTCGTCCTCTTTTTCTCTTCGCCCCCCTCCCTTCCTCTTAGGCCTGGGCCTCCTTTTATACCTAAAGGGGCTACCATATGAGCCAAGAGGCTACCTAAAAATGAAGGAAAACATTCTTTTACATTCAATGGTTGTCTTGTTGCTTGACTCGGATGCCACATGCATAGTCGTCACAGCATGGTCCTCGTCCGATCAGCCTGCTGACATGGGGGACGTCCGTGTCATTCCCCATTAAATTGGTGAAGACTTTTGTGTTCTGCTTGCATCGAAAAACGGAAACTATCTGACCGGAGTTGGCATACCAACTCCGGTTGAGGGACGAGAGGCAAAAAAACTTTCATCATTCTGATGGGACGGGGCAGGGTGTGCTGCGCGCCGCCTGACGTGCGGATAGTGCGCAGGCGCTCCGCTGCCGTCCCACCCGTCATCTGGCCGGTCGTGGACCGGTCAGTCGTCGTGATCGGTCACACACGCCACACACCGCATTAAATGCGGCACGGTGCGCTCGTCTGAGCCGCCATTAATGTGGTTAGGTGGGCGCTGGAGGCGTTCACCTAACCCCGCACATGCGGCGCGAGCGCGGAGGGGGTCAGGGCGGCCCGACCCTCGGGGCAGCGGAGTGAGGGGAGAGAAGAGGCTGGAGAGGGCAGCCGCCGTCTCACCCTCGGGCCCGGCCCCTCCTCGGGGGAGCGCCACGTGGGTGTAGGGGGCCGCCCATACCTTTAGCCTCGATACCCTTGGACCCGTATCACCGACAAATGTGGTTAGATGGGCGCTGGAGGCGCTCACCTAACCCCGCACACGCGTCACGAGCGCGGAGGGGGTTAGGGCGGCCCGACCCTCGGGGCAGCGGAGTGAGGGGAGAGAAGAGGCTGGAGAGGGCAGCCGTCGCCTCACCCTTGGGCCCGCCCCCCCTCGGGGGAGCGCCACGTTGGTGCAGGGGGCCGCCCATACCTTTAGCCTCGATACCCCGGGCCCGTATCGCCGACTGACACTTTGTTGGATGATAATCATTTTGGAAAAAACTCAAAAATCTTAGATGATCATTTTGGAAAATAGCTTGATTCACCGTTGTTATTTTGAATATTTGTCATGGGATTTATCACCTTTGTTCTTGATACCTTGTATTCTCGTCTACTTTGTTCTTGATAATTTGTGTTTCTTCCTTTCCTTTTTTATTCAAGCTATGAGGGGATGCAACAATTTTAAAACAACCATGCATGATATTATCCCACATGCATGCTACTGTACTGCTACAAAATAACCATAATTGTTCCAAACACAGCTGGGTCGACGCCCAGCTTGCAAATGAAAACAAATGCCCCAAAACAACACACCTATATATATGTGGAGCCTAGAACGAGACGACCACGTATGCAGCAAGCAACAACAAGCAAGCGAATAGCTACAGCCGGCTGCGTTCGCATCTGCGAGATAAAGAGATAAAGATAAAAGATTATCGTGGTACGTTTTTCAAATTGTTAAACGGTGTGTTTTGTGTAAAAATTTTCTATATAAAAGTTGTTCTAAAATATTAGATAAATTCATTTTTCAAGTTTGTAATAATTAAAACTTAATTAATCGTATGTTAATGTTATCTCGTTTTACATAAAACACTTTATTTTTATCTTTATTTTTTTGAGCAGATTCAGACATCACCACCTTCATTAACTTGAGCTGCATCGATGGCTCATGGCTCTCCTAGTACAGACTGATGGCGACGCCAAGTCATCAAGATCTCACGACCAGCATACAGGAACGTCAACTTGCTGTCTGCAGGATCAATGCATGCAAGCTACCTAGCTAGCTTCAATGAAACTCCTACTTAATTTGCTAACGTAGGACAGCCATTTCAGTAGTGTAATGTACTTAGGCTGTGTTCATTTGTTGCTTTTCTCAAATAACCTCGCTCGTTTTCACGTGCACGTTTTTCAAACTGCTAAACAATATATTTTTTACAAAAATTTTTTATACGAAAGTTGCTTAAAAAATCATATTAATCCATTTTTTTAAAAAAATTAGCTAATACTTAATTAATCATGTGTTAATGAGTCGTTCCGTTTTACGTGCGTAGGAGATTAGTTCTCAACTACAACATACGAACTCAGCCTTAATACTCCCCCAATAACAAAATATAAGCATTTGTACGGTCTATTTATAGAGCTTCGGACAATTATAACTTCTCTCATAATTAAAAACTCCTCAAGCAATCCAGCTTTTTATTCAAAATCTGAAAAGTTATAGTTACAGAATCTAAAAAATGAACTATTTTTTTAACTATTTTTTTAGCTTCTCTAAATTCTCATCATCTAGATTTCTATTAGCTACTTCTCAGAATCTAAGCCTCAATTCTAATGAGCGGTAGCTGTTAGCATTTCACTTACACGTAAAACGAGATAAATCATTAGCAATTTGGTAAACATGCTCACAGAAAAAGTTGCAACTGCCAAACATGGGCCGATAGCTCTGTAAACAGGCCCCTAGGATATTTAGCAAACATTAAGATTAAGGAACAGAAACGATTCCACTTCAATCACTTGAGTGATCAAATTTTGAATTTTAAATTGTTTAGATTTCCCTACCAAGCACCTAATTGGCAAAAAAATATATTGTTTTCCGTGCATTAGAATCAGTGCCTCGAAAATATTTATATTGCCGTACAAATTTTAAATCCTAAAAATATTATATTTTGATATAATATAAGTGGATTTCACAGTGCATCGGTGAGCATATGTATAAGTGGATTGATATTTCAGTCCAAAGAATTGGATGTAATTCGACAGATTTCACAGTGAGATACATAGATAACTGAAAACTAAAGCAACTCTATTTTTTTTTAAGAAAATGTACTAAAACTCGATCTCCATATATATCCAAACTAGCTTATTATCACTCGTCACAGATAACTATTAGTATTGACGGATAGGGACACGACACTGGTGAGTTTTTCACATCAGCGATCGACCACTCTGTGATCAGATACGAACGGTTGCAGCTCTGATTTAATTGTGCCTTACTAGATCAAGAATCCATGGGACCGAGCTAGTATGGTGTTCAGCGTGCTTAATTTGGTCAATAAACAGTAGAAGACCAGTCTTGCTCAACATTGACAACTCATGGAAATGGAGGCATACATCTCTTGATGAATGGACGAAGAAAAGCTGAACAAAATGAGAGCTTAGCCTCAAGAGGCAAAGAAGTTAAAGCCACAGGAGAAGATGAGCACAGATGAGTCCAGCTAGGTAGCTAGCGCGACCATGGCTAGCTAGTCCAATCGATCTTCATATCGATCTCTTGGAGAAGCAAAGAGAGAAGAGAGCCAGCATTGAATGCCCTCCCCAACTACCCGCTGTGTCATCTGCGACCTCAATTTAAGCTCACCATCAATTCCCATGGCGCCAGCTAGCCAGTCTGGTGTTTGCTTCTGCACCCCGCTATTTATAGCCGCGGTGTCCTTTGACGCTGCTCTCCACTTCACTCCACTCTACCACACACACCACCACCACCACCACCACCAGCCATGGCGGCAAGGATGAAGAACACGATGGGTACTGTGGGTGCCTTCCTGCTCGCGGCGTTGGCCATAGCGGCCTTCGTCTCCGTCGCCGACTCGAGGACCGCTCCCGTGGAGAAGACGACCCAAGGTACGTTCATGGCGTAGCTTACATTGCATGCATCGTTGGTCAATTGGTTGGTTTGGGTGGTAATGTGTGTGTGTGTTTGGTTGCAGACGATGGTGTCAAGAAGCCGGACTGCGTGCCGGCGTTCGACCCGCGCTCGTTCCCCGGCCACGGCGGCACGACTCCGACACCGATCCCGGGGCACGGCGGCGGCTTCGGGACCACGCCGCCGCACGGCGGCTCCGTGACCACGCCGTCGCACGGCGGCGGCTTGCCTGCTCCGTCCCACGGCGGCGCGGCGCCGTCGCACGGAGGAGGGTACGGGACATCCCCGGTGACGCCCTCCCCTGGCGGCGGCTACGGCGGCGGTAGCGGTAGCGGCAGCTCCCCGACGCCGTCCCATGGTGGCGGCGCCTACGGGAGCTCCCCTTCCACGCCGTCCGGCGGCTACGGCGGCGGCAGCGGCAGCTCCCCTACGCCGTCCCACGGTGGCGGCGCGTACGGCGGCGGCGGCGGAGCTCCGGCGACACCGGCGTCGCACGACGGCCACGGCCTCATCCCCACCAACCCCGGGACCTGCGAGTAAGCCACGTGGCATCTCACAAAAAAATCCATTTACATGATATTAGTCACTGACGCGAGGGGCCCATGCATGCATGCAGCTACTGGAGGTCCCACCCGATGGAGATGTGGTCGGCGCTGGGGCGGTGGCCGAGCTCGGTCGGCCACTTCTTCGGCGCAGCGAGCGGTGGCGCCGGCGGCGGCGGCGGCGGGACGGGGATGAGCATCCAGGACGCGCTGTCCAACACCCGCGGCGACGGCGCCGGCGAGCTGCTGCGGGAGGGCGCCGCCGCGCTGCTCAACTCGATGACCCGCTCCGGCTTCCCCTACACGGCCGAGCAGGTGAGGGACGCGTTCGTGGCGGCGGCGGCGGCGGGAGGAGGCTCCGACGGCGCCGCGGCGGCGCAGGCGGCGGCGTTCAAGAAGGCCAACGAGGGCCGCGCGTAGACGATGACAACGACGGCGAGGACGACGTACGTACGCGTCCGTGCATGCATGCATGGTTTAACTATTTAGGCGGGAAAATTAAAAGTACGTGTGTTAGTTGTGTGGTCGATTTGATGGTGATGATCTGGTTGTGTACGTGTGTTTGGTGTTTATGCGTGTAATCATGTGTAATCACTCTCGTTAAGTTTTGCTGTTTCCAGTTCGATCGGTCATCGGTGGCAATGAAGGAAGTGAACTTATCCTTACATGGTTACTGGTGAATATTTCTTCTGGATTTTTTTTCATGTTATAGTACTATTCAACTGCAGTCATAAATTAATTGTCTCGGACTGTTTCGGTGGAGGTGAATTGAAATTGACCGTGAACCGCACATATATATAGTGCGGTCGGTAGGGCCGGACAAGTATCGCCCAAAGTGTCGTCGGCCTTCTGGACCATTTTTCCCTGTGTAAAGATGCTCCGGTTAAAGGAAAAAGGTTCATATGACATCCCTCAACTAAAATTTGATTGTGTCCCTCAAACACAAAACGGGGTATATAACTTTTCTTAGTTATCAATAATGGTTCATTTTACTTTTCCAAATAGTCTCGACGATGATTTTATCCTATATGGTTGAGTGAAGCCCACATGTCTTATATGAGAAGGAAAGAAGACAGAGAGGGATGCTAAATGGCATTGAGTAGTGCCTTCGCGCTTAACGCACACAGCGTTGCCACCCATCCCAACGCGCACACAACAGGAAACTTTCCCCCAGAATTTTAAATTTTACCGAAATTTATTGAAACTCGGCAAAAAAAAAGTTTGAAAATTCAAACTTATTGGGGCCGAAACATTCTGAAGGTTTCGAAATTCTTTGCCTTTCGGCGACATAGAACCCTACAACCTTCAGAGATCATTATCATTATGCGCATGCATTACTCAAGCGGAAATCATATCAAACAAACCAATAATCACGTAGTGGAAGGAATTAGGAAATGACGCCGACGCGACGGCTCGCCGGCGTGGCTGCGGCCGCGCCGCGCGTCCCTCTCGCCGCCGTGTCGATCGTTCGTTCTCCTCGTGGCGAACGGCGGCGCGGCGGTCTCGACTACTACGTGCGCGGGCGCGGCGGGTGGACGACGGCCAAAGCCGGCCGAGCCGCCGTACAACCACTTCCTTCCAGGTCAACGACTGTCTCGGTTCGTACGTCTCCGTCCGTATCATGTCGTCGATTCCGGCGATCTCGCCGCCGTCACGTTTGTGTCGCGCACGTGAGCGCGACATCGTTTGTCACAGCAAGGAGGAGGACTCGGTATGCTGGTGGTGAGCGAGCCACAGCCACTACGACGTCGCGCCGACCCGTTCCTCCGCCTCGACGGCGGCGACTCCACCTTCCTCCTCGCCTACTCCGGCGCCTTCTTCTTCATCAGCGGCGACGCCGGCCGCTGCATGGCCGGCGATCGAGCGACTCATCTGTCACCAATTTAGGCAGCTGTCATATGCTTGTTAGCTAGGGTGATGGGCCGGACTTCTACCAATTCTGGGAACTCAATCGGTTTTATCAAATATGGGCCGTGTAAATAGGGTTAATTGAACACATAGTTCCGTTTGGATTGTCCTGGCTGGCCCAAAGTAGCAGTGAAAGAAACAATTAATTCCCTTCTTAACCAACCTTGGTTCTTGGAAGCAGGCCAGGCCTGCCCAGTTTATCCTGACCTAGACTACCCAAACCCATTTAGTTTTGGAAAAAGTATACCTGAGATATCTCATCTTGTCACCGAATTATAAAATCATCCTTGATCCGTAAAACCGGATATGACGCATCCCCCAACTTACAAAAACAATGCAAACGAGGTCCCTCGGTTGATCCGATGGTAAAAGCATACATCATCTGGAAGTCTGATGTTATTAAATCCAAATGATTAAGTAATCAATGAAACCTTTGCTGCAATCGGCTACAACCAACTAGTATATAATCCTTATAAGCCGATACAACACTTAAACAATATTTAAATAACTCATCGGCTGAAACCCCGATAAGACAGTGATTAATGCCTACTGACTTAAATAAATCTAATTTACAACCACAACCTTATAGGTCGAACCTAACCAATACAACATAAGGTTGATAATTGCCTGATAGATTTAAGCAAGCCGATATGACACCGATCAAAGTGATCATGTATTAAATTTAACCAAGACAGTAAAACCATCAAAGAAAAATTTAACACATCAGATAAGATCAGCTAACCCTCCAGTGAAACATTAGCATGAACCTATCAGCTTAACAAGACTTAGATTATCAATACCAATCTAGTAGATCGGACCTAACCGATGCAGCACGAGATCGTATATGATAATCTAATACTCAATGAGCCAATAAAACTGTCTAATGTGATGGGTATAACAAATCTATCTAAAGCGACATTATGTTTAAAAAAACATCAACTTGATCAGAATATCGGACCTAACTGAGAAAGTCCTAACTAAGCCGATGTGACTATAAATAGTAATGAAACTAAAGATAAAGATGATATACCAGATAGGCAACACTTGCATTGGTCCGATTAGAATATCGGACTCAACCGAGGAAGTTCTAGCCACGCCAACGCAAGCGAAGATGACGGAATTCACTTCTTACCGGAGGTTGAACTCAAACAATGCAGCCCATGCTCGAAAATAAGAACTCGTCAAAATAAAACCTCATAAGAGGGTGACGATGCATTGAAAGTAGATGTATATTGATCTGTGGAGATAGATTACAAGGACTCCGGGTGTACATATTTATACCCATAAGCCGATATAAGTTCTAATCGGACATGACACAAATTTTCCTATCGATAAAAGAAAAACATATGTCCTGATCGGACCCTAAACAAAACTTTCTAAAGATAAATCCTGCCTAATTAATAAATAAATTAAGCTATCATCCCATGGTCTTCACGATTCCTTCTTCAACTCGGTCTCTTCTGAATAAGCTTTCCATCGACTGATTGTGTTCTTTCCTTAACCGAATTCACTAAAGAATCTTACCAATTTTTGGCATTAACACTTACGTGGCAATTCGATGCGGAAAAAATAAAAACTGGGCAGCCCATTCTCTTTCCCCTCTTCTTTCCCTTCCTTCTCTCTCCATTTCCTTCTTCTCTCTTCTCTCTTGCATGCGGCAGTCTGATGGAGCTCGGCAGCGGCCAGGGATGGGTCCGGGGAGGCCACCTCGTCCTAAAGCCGGCGTTAGTGAGGCAGGAGTGAGCCAGGACGCCGTCATCGACCTCGGCGTCAAGGCGTGCCGGCCATTCCAAAGGAAGACAGCGACGACCAAGAAGACGACCTCTGCCTCGTCGTCTCCATATCCTCTCGAGCTCAACACATAGCATTCGTCGTCTTCTTCCCCTCACAACCAGCTAAGAACGGATCAATCGAGCACCTATGGCGGCCATGAAAATCCCTCTGTGTAAATTCACTTTGAAAGAATTAGGCACTCCCTTGTGCCAGCGCTAGTTATGGGGGAGCATGACGGCTGCCATGGAGACTCACCGCCGCCCCATCCACATCCTCTTCGATCAGCCGCCGCCGCCTTCGCCACGGTCGAGCGGTCGAGCTCTCCAGTTTCCATACCCTCCGCTCCATCGCCGCCGCATGAAGGGATGAGGCTGCCGGCACCACTGTTCCCCTCCACTCCTCTCTCTCTCTCTGCCCTGAGCTCGCCGGTGCCACATCCATCCACACTGTCGCCGTCACCGCATCCATCTCTCTCTCTCACCACTGACGCGAACTGCTCCTTGGAGAGGCAAGCTGCCATAGTCCTCGTCGCTGGCGGGGGAGCACGATAGGTCCATCTAGGGCACGACACTGTTCGCGACGAGGGTAGCATCGCCCGTCAACTACCGCCCGTATCGATCGGCCATAGAGAAAAGGGGAAAGGGGAGAGAGAAACAGAGGGAGGAGTAGAGTTTGTCACTGACGTTGGGGTCCACTTATTTTTATTTTTTGGGTTTAGACTGAAATGCCTTGCCATGTGGGTCCCATGCTGACTCACCCACCACATCAGCCAAAACCGGGGATAATACCACCGAGAGACCTCATTTGTATTAGTTTTGTAAGTTGGGAGATGCGTTCTGGTTTTACAGTTCAAGGATGATTTTATAATTCGGTGACATGATGAGGGACCTTCGGTGTACTTTTTCCTTTAGTTTTACATGTTGTACCGTGTAGGTATGGAAATTTAGCTTGGGCTAGTACAGCCAACTCGGGCTCGGTGCGGCTTGGCCCTTATACCAAAGAAGACGAGCTCAACCTTGTGTTCAGTAAACTATAGCCGAGCCAAGCTTTAAAATTGAAAGGGTCAATTAGGCCTAGAGGAGGGGTGAATAGGCTAATTCAAAAACTCAAGTAAATGCAGAAGCAGGAATTTTCGAAATTTCCGAAAATGTTTTTCAGAATTTCCGAAAATAGCAGAGTAAGCGCACTTCAAAGTAAACTCTAGATCTAGCTGCCTACAACAAGAATATGCTAGCACAAACAACAACTAGTCCTATAGCGGCACAATCAAGCAAAGCTAGAAGAGTGAGAAAAGAGATATCACCGAAGTTGTAGCAAGATGAGTTATTTCCGGAGTTCAAATTCTTGAGGGGATTCTACTCTCCGTTGAGGGGCTTACAAAGGGTCGGGTCTTCACTAACCCTTTCCTCAAGAGGTTGCACAAAGCACTCCTCCTTCCACTAGTGGTATCTCTTCCCTTTCGGAGGTGAGATCCGACTTTCACAAACTTCTCCCGACCAACCATAAGTAGATCGGTGGTTCGGGAGTGACACCTAGCCGCCTAGGAGTCCTCAACCTCCAAAAGTAACAAATGATGCAAAAAAAACTCCCGGAAATGATGCAAGTGCTCACAAATCTTCACAAAACCAACAACAAGCACTCACGCAAACTTGAATCCACAATTCTCACACACACACACACCAAATCCGAATTGAGCATAGGTGAGAAGGGAAACAAGAAAACAAGGCTCAAAAGTGAATCACGAGATGAACAAGCCATGGGCACGAAAATATCCAATGTGTCCAGCAGCTCTCACAAGTGGAGAAAGTGGGCTATTTATATCCACAGCTCCAGATCTGCCCGTTATGCACAATAATTAAATTTTTTGGAAATTTCAAAAATTAATTTCGCACATATTCGAAAATTTTCAGAACAACGAAACAGTGAAGCCAACTGAAGATTTTTCAGAGATTCCGAAAACTTTTCGGACAAGTCCGAAAATTTCCATAACCAAAACAACCTTCTGGATATTTTCGGAAATTCTGAAAATTCCTTTCGGACAAGTCCGAAAATTTCCAGAAGCATTTTTGGTTCGCAGACATTTTTCGGAAATTCCAAAAGACGATTTCGGACAACTCCAAAAATTTACAGAAACTTATTGTCTTCACTGCCATTTTCAGAAGTTTCGAAAAGTAGTTTCGGACAAGTCCGAAAATTTACAGAACCTTATTTTGCTTCTCGGTTATTTTCGGAAAATCCAAAAATCACTTTCGGATAGCTTCGAAAATTTCCAGAAGCCAAAATTAGTTCTGTCTATTTTCGGACATTCCGAAAATCCTATTTTTCGGACAACTCCGAAAATTTCCAGAACACAGAAACTGAGGAGAAACATTTTTTAGAATTGATTTTGAGCACATTCATCACTCCTCATATGTCAATGCATCATCCCTCTTAATAGAGCGGTTTTCCTAATGACCCAAAGAAATGAAAATATACAATACAACCTTTGATCTTTGCCGCAACTCATGATTTTCTCGCATTCGTTGAGTTATGCATTGCGCTACAAATCGTCACGGACTAACAATCCTTCACATTCACTTAAATAAAATTGTTAGTCCTCTCTAATCGCATTGTCATTAATCATCAAAACAATTAGGGACCTAGATGCACTTTCAAAAACTAGCGAGCTTTTACGAGTTTCCAACCCCTAGCATGGTGTAGGATATTAGGTTGTTCGATATGTTGCCTTAATCAACGATAATGCCAAAATTTCGTAAGGTAGGAGATATGGATGATAATTTGGTTCTAAGTCCTAAATTTTGGAAGAGTTAATTAGAGTGTGAAATTTTTAAGTTGCCAAAATTTGAGAGAGTAACTATAGTAAGAACATGTGAACATGTTTGGTTTTTTACTTACCAAGATTCCATATTGTTAAAATTTGTAATTCAAAGGGACCCCTGAGTGGTTCTCAAGTGTAAACTTAGAAGATAAATCTCTGTATTGATTCTCAAGCCCTTACAATATCCTCATATAGGTCTATTTATAGCTCTAGAATTAAGTTTTACATATGGTTTTACATGTTTACCCTTTGATGGGGATAGCTATAAAAATATCATAGTACTCCCATGTCTCATTGGCCTTATTAGGTTTCTATTAGGCCTTAACAGGCCTTAGGCTATGTTTTTCACCCTACTTTTTCAACTCACCTCTGTCTTTTTTCATGCGCACGTTTTTCAAACTGCTAAACGGTGTGTTTTTTACAAAAATTTTCTATACGAAAGTTGCTTTAAAAAATCATATTAATCCATTTTTCCAAAAAAAATAGCAAATACTTAATTAATCATAAGAAAATGCGTCGTTCCGTTTTACGTGCGCGGGAGGTGCCGAACACAGCCTTAGTCTACACTATACAAGGCCCCATCTCCAAAGATCCCCTGGTTGGCTAGCTATAAGGTGGTCTCCGCATTTTAACGGGCCTCGCCACCTTCATGGGTCTTCGTCGCATGGGCGCATGGCTCTGGCTTCACCTCTTCCACCAGCCTTTTGTACCGAGTACCGATCGAAGGGGTGCGAGGCTAGCCTTTTTCAACAAACCCTATATAAGGCGTGACAAAATCCCACCCCACATCTAATGTTACTTAAATCGTTCAATCAGCTTTGAGATTCGTGGAACTCTCACAACCCTATTTCCCGTCCCCCTCCTCCTTCGGTCCCTCCCTTGCGCAGCCTCTCCGCCGCCGCCGCCCCATATTTCTGTCGAATGAAGGCAAGCAATTCCATTTAACAAATTAAATAAGCTCCTAGGATGCTGCTGGTACATTTACAGCCTTCCATACGCAAACCCCCAGCTCAAAGGAATGGTGTGTGTAACTCCTCCATGACAGCTTACCAGCAGCTAGAAACGGCTGTCCCAGCTAATTGCTCCACCGCGAATTCATTGATCCAACGGTAACCTACAAACTTTTGTGTATATATACGACGACACGATCACGCACTCCTACGATCGTGTGTCACCTCACTCGCGGACGCTTCAATTCGTCTCCTACACGGATCAAGCTCCATAGATCTCTCTCTGTAGGCCAGCGTGTGGTGTGCTAGCTAGCTAGTAGACGTACTGCGGGTGAAGAGGCGTACGAGTAGTGGAAGGCAATGACACGGCGTGTAGCCGGCGTGCCTGCGGCGGCGGCCGTCGCCGCCGCCGTCGTGGTCGTCGTTCTCCTTGGGGCGAGCTGCTGCGAGGCGCGCGACTTCTACGTGGGCGGGCGCGACGGGTGGACGACCTACCCCGCCGAGCCGTACAACCGGTGGGCGGAGCGCAACCGCTTCCAGGTCAACGATCGCCTCGGTACGTACGGATTCGCGACCAGATCGATTGACTCCGGCGATCTCGCCGGCGCCGCGCCGGCGTGGTGTTTGTGTACCTGTGCGTGACCTGACGGAATTTGTTTCGCGCGTTTACGCTTGCAGTGTTTAGGTATAGCAAGGAGAAGGACTCGGTGGTGGTGGTGAGCCAGAGCCACTACGACGGCTGCAACGCCACCGACCCGCTCCTCCGCGACGCCGGCGGCGAGTCCACCTTCGTGTTCGACAACTCCGGGCCCTTCTTCTTCATCAGCGGCGACCCCGGCCGCTGCCAGGCCGGCGAGCGCCTCATCGTCGTCGTCCTCGCCGTCCGCAGCAACGCCACCACCTCGCCTACCACGCCCTCGCCGCCGCCAACCGTTCCGGCGGCCCCCACCCCTCGCCCGTCGTCGCCGCCTCCGGCCGCGGGAACGAACGGCACGGCGAGGGCGCCATCGCCACCCGTTCCAGCCCCGGCCCCTGGCTCGCCGCCGCCTCCTCCGGCTGGAGGAAACTTCACGGCGCCGTCTCCGGCTGGGGGAAACTTCACGGCGCCGGCGCCGGGGACGAACGGGACGGCGGCGTCGCCGCCGCGGCCGTCGTCCGCGTCATCTGTGAGGAGTGGTGCCTTGCTGATGCTGCTCGTCGTGACAACCGGAGCAATGGCTCTCGTTTGATTTGGTCGACCGGTCTAGCTAGGCTAGCTAGCTAGTTGCAAATGTGTTTCCTGCATGCATTTGTGTTCTTATTTTTGTGGGTAATTCGCTTCCGTTTGCATTCGAGTTCTGTAGGATTTGATCGGGCCGAAATAAGATTGTTGCTTTGCTTAGTCGTCAAAATCTCTCATCTGTAGCAAGTGGAGATATATGTTTAATGTTTTGATTCATAGGTAATTTGCATTAAAGAAATGTTGTTTATGCGTTTTTGCTCGATCAATCTTTACCTCTGCTTGATGTGTAAATTGGTCAGGTAGGGCAAGTAGCTAGTAGTAAATTAATCTAAATTAATTCATACATTCAATTGGATTTAACATGTCTTTAATTTTCTTCCATTTTAACGCATAAGTTGCCGTTTATCCTCCAAATAGTACTATAGGAATTTCCTCAATAATTAATTGACATGAATGCTAAAAATCCATAATGCTCCCTTAAATTCCATAAAATTCATAATCCATACCACTCACTAATTTGTGACTGTGTGTTTCACGGTAATACTACTAAATATTTGCTTATTAATGTATTGGATCATAAAAAAAGATTTTGCTATATAGATAAATTTCTTCCAAAAATTTATCAAATGTAAATACAGTAGGATTATAATGTAGTTACATATAACTTACATTGCATGTAACTTGTATATAATTTTCACATAATTTTAAACCATTAGATTTACTTCAAGACTCGTACAAGTTGAAAAAAAAAGATTATAGCACATGCACAAATGAGGAGATTCGGTCGCACGACCTCCGGTTCACAAAAATGACATATCACATGCAAACTATATAGCAAATTTTGTTATAGGATATTGTGACTCTGTGGTTTTAGCTCTGGACACAACAAAAGTCAATATTGGGGAAAAGGCACTATAAAAAATATGGCAATTCATCGATGGACACCGCACTTATTATAATATTTATTTCCAGTTACATAGGTGAGAGAATTAGCGTGCAAGGTCAAAAATTAATACCCCTAATCCCACATGTCAGTTTTTCCATCTCCCTACTCTCTTTCTCAGTGAGCTAAGTTAGCTAAGCTAGCTAGCTTACCAGTGTAGCTATGGTGAATTTGCTCGAAATGGCACACGCACAACAATGATGACAGCCAGGTCGGGAGCAAGATGACAACGACAGGTGAAGGCATAGGTGTATCTGATGGGTGGTGTGGGACTATCTTAAAAAATACATAGCTATAAAAAAGAAAAAATATTCTTGAGTAGAGAAATTTTTTTTTTTTGCAAAGTAACAATTAGCAAGTCGCTTATTAATATACCATGGTACAATTTTAATCAATTATATACTTCTATTGTATATTATCTTTTTTATATTTATGGTACGTAAGTTGGACCATCCATATAAAATGTTAGATACTTCATTGGGTCAATCTGGGACGATACATCAGGTGTGCAGCATCTGCATGCACTACCACAGAAAGGGCCTTTGGTGCCGGTTGGGAAACCCTCTTAGGTGCCGGTTTTCCCAACCGGCACCTCGTTGGCGGCACTAATTGGAAAACCTCAAAGGTGCCGGTTTAGGAACCGGCACCTTTGAGACATACGATTTGCAAAAAAAAAAAATGGCTTGGATGCTTCACAGCACCCGAAATAAATCCAAACAAAAAAGAAATCAATCAACAATCAGTTCATGGATCAAATGTTCATCAAACAATCAACAACAAGGATTGCTCCCCGGCGGAACAGACGACGAGAATGCCGTGGTCATCAGTCTCACATTACCGCCGCCAACCCACATTCAAGCTAGAACATTCGAGCCGATAGATCGAGCGATTTCACATGAAACATGAACATCAAGAACACATCGGGAACATGAGATGAACACACAAGTCAATGAGTCATACACAAGAACACATGAGCACACAAGAATACATGAGCCGTCGCCGTCGCCGAGTCCCCTCTCGCCGGGCCCGTCCGCCGCCACCCTGGTAGCCCGCCCGCCGCCGCCGCCGCCCCCGCCTCTCCCCCTGCCAGGCCGCCACTCCCGGCCAGATCTGGTGGAGGGGAGGCGCCGCCGCCGCCGTCCCTCTCGCCACTCCAGGCCGGATGGCGCCGCCTGCACCGCCGGGCCGCCGCCGACGCTCGAGAGAGCTGAGGGGATCGGAGGAGAAGAGGAGAAGAAAGAGAGAAGAAAGAAAGAGAGAGAGAAGGATGCGTGGTTGTGTGGATAAGAACGATGGCGTGGATACTGGATAGCGCTCGACGACTTATCCGCTTGGTTCACGGCTCGGTTTGTAAAGGTGTCGGTTTTTTAAAAAACCGACACTTTTAATTTATTATATGTGTCGGTTTTTTAATAGAACCGGCACCTATATTTATATTATAGGTGTCGGTTCTATTAAAAAACCGGCACCTATACTATAGGTGCCGGTTTTTTAATGAGAACCGACACCTATAATATAAATATAGGTGTCGGTTCTATTAAAAAAACCGACACCTATAGTATTGGTACCGGTTTTTTCTTAGAACCGATACATATATTGTTTAAAGGTACCGGTTTTAAATGAACCGACACCTATGAGGTCGATACCTATGAGGGTTTTTGTAGTAGTGATGATGCCGGCAACGGCGACGGCGACGCGCTACTGTTTTGTGGCTCTGGCACGACGGCGGAGATGAAGCAGCTGCACAGGAAGGAAGGTGATGATGGGCGTGACCTTGTCATTGGCATCGCTGCGCGCGCAGTGGGCTGTGCATGCAGCTCCGGCAGGAGGAGCGGTGGGTCGTTGAAGCAGATGAGCCTAGCTTGTCGGGTCGTCGAGATCGGCGTCGACGACGAGGGCCCTCGTCGACGTACCTCGCCGCGCCCCATATGCTGTGCTCCTTCTCGGTCGCCGTATGCTGCAGCAACGTCACCGGCGTCGTGGTTGACACACGCGAGCGAGCCAGCACGCGTACTCCTGCACCAGACCCAGGGCATCAATGGCGGCTATTTGATTCGATTCGACCGGCAGCTCGCCGTGACATTGGGCCTGTTCGGCTGCTTGTTACAGTGCTGCCTAGCAGCAGGACGCTAGTTTTTTTGCTGCAACAACTAAACAACAGCTGCCTGTTAAGAAGTGTTGTATGTTGCAGCCGAACAGACCCATTCTAGTGTGTTGCGGCTCGCCGGAGAGAAGAGAGATGATATAAATGATATATGTGTTAGGGGTATTTTTTACCTTTCACATACACGATATTTTTCTCATATTCAATCAAAAATAAAAATATTATAATATGCATGATGTTCATCAGTAAATTATCATATCTAGAGGATGTCTTCCATCAAAGATTGACTTTTTCCTCGTTAAAACCACAAAGTCAAAATGTCCCATAGTAAAATTTGCCAAACTATATTGTAGTTACATGCCAGGTATAATTATTATATACTATGCTATATTTAAATTTTATAAATGTTCGGGAGAAAATTATCGCCAATTGTATAAGCTAGTCCCAATAAAAAAAAATGAGATATGAGCCATCGATTCTTTCTTTAAAAAAAACTGTACTCCTCTATGTATCTGTAATTGGGCCGAAGACACACAAGATTGAGGCCCATTAAGGGCCGAAATGGTGAAGCCCATGTCATCCTGTGATAAAGCCCAGCGTGTAAATTAGCCTTTGAACACCAATTTACACTTCACATGCAGGGATGCGCGAACGCCGAGGCGTGCATGGCAGAGACCGCCGCCGCGACGCGCGGCGGCACCGGCCACCCCAGCGTGCGGCCGCCCTGGTTCTTCTCCCCTCTCCCCAACCCGTCCCCCTCCTTATCCCCTCCATCTTCTCCGCCGCCTCCTCGTCTCCCTCCTCCCTTCAAAGCCAACAAGATTTCATCAGGGTAGGCTCGCGGAGGGAGATCGTCGTCGTTTCGATATATCGATCGAGCTCGGCTAAATCCCACTCGCCGGAAACAAACACCGAACGCTCAGGTCACAGGCATGGCACCTCGCCTCCGCGGCGTGACCGTGCTCGCGCTCCTCGTCGTGGCGGCGGTGGCCTTGCTCCCGGCGCCGGCCTCCGCGGGCGCCGCCGACGACCTGGGCGCCGTGGCGGCGGCGGCGGCGGCGTCGGGGCGGCGGAAGATGGCTTCGTCGACGTGCGACGGCGCCGTAGGGGAGTGCGACGTGGACGACGAGGAGGAGGTCGAGGAGATGGCGCTGATGGGGGCGGCCAGCGCCGCCGCCGGCGAGACGCTGATGCGGCGGTCGCTGGCGGCGCGGCGGCCGACGAACAGGTACGTGAGCTACGCAGCGCTGGACGCGAACAAGGTGCCGTGCAACAAGCGCGGGCAGTCCTACTACCAGAACTGCGCGTCGCAGAAGGCCGCCAACCCCTACCGCCGCGGCTGCTCCGCCATCACCCGATGCGCTCGGAACACCAACTGATCTCCTCCTCCTCCTTCGCCGCCGCCGCCGTCGCCGCCGGCGGCGGTGAATACGCTGCTCATAAGTGTATATACATATCGACTCGATTCAAGCGTACGCGAGCAACTGCTGCTAATTAATTAACTCGTTGATCAGTCTTGCGTGTATTCTCTCAGCTCGATCTATACAAATTTTACAAGCCAAGTTTGGCAAGTAGTAGCATATGCATTGCAATTTATTATCGAATTAAATGCGTTTTAAAAATGTTGGGGGAAATTTTCAGGAGAATGTATGTACTGAAGATCAGTTCAAGCATGTTTCTCGGGGGGTGTTTGGATCCAGGGACTAAATTTTAGTCCCTGTCACATCAGATGTTTGGACGCTAATTAAGAGTATTAAATATAGACTAATAATAAAACTAATTGCATAAACGAGAGCTAATTCGCGAGACAAATTTTTTAAGCCTAATTAATCCATAATTAGCACATGTTTACTGTAGCATCACATCGGCTAATCATGGATTAATTAGGCTCAATAGATTCGTCTCGCAAATTAGTCCAGGGTTATGAAATGAGTTTTATTTTTAATTTACGTTTAATACTTCTAATTAGTGTAGAAACATTTGATGTGACAGAGATTTAAAAAAAACTTTAGTCCCATTCAAACGGGCCCTCATTGCACTCTATAAAAAAAGAGAGAAGATTTAAACGCGGGCCAATAAATATTTCCAGTTCTTTACGAAGGCCCGGATAATGGGCCTTGTTGATGGGCCGGGCCACACGGGAACATCTACAGGCCTTTAGTTGCTGACCTGGAAGCATTTTTTTTTCTTCTTCTTTTATCAACCTTGCTTAATTTGAGCGAAATTGTTACATGGTGTACGTGCGTTCTCATTGATGCTTTTTTATATGAAAATTTTTACATAGAAATTATCATATAAAAGTTTAAAAGTTTAAAAAAACAGGCTGAAAACGCACGTGCACTAAATGGCAATCCCCTAATCAGAGTTGTTTATCGAATTCTGTCAGACCGCGCGCAAGTGACAACCGTGCACTGAACACATGCTCCTCCTGATCATTGCAATGGCAACATCAAAAGTCACTTTTTTTAATCTCCCTTACAAAAAAAAAGGTGATAAAGCCATGCTGTCACTTTGTCAGCGTCTAGTATGAATTCAGATTCAGACATTGCATGCAGACGCAGGACGCTTCCTCTGCTCCCATGTCCATCCAATCGCCCATGACAGACGCCCGTGTACACCCCTGCGTGCACTCAAGAACAAGCGCATGCATGCATGAACAAAAACCCCTAATTAATTAAACACCAAAAAACTAAGCTAAGTAGGCCCAAGAAAAAGGTGATTAATCGCCAAAAAAAAATTAAGCTAAGTAGGTCCATATGATGTCTGTTTGTAGCATGTGCTTTGTAGTTTTCTGCATCTGTTCTGCTCTCAGCCGCTCCTGCTAGCCTGGTTGAGATTATCATATTGATACTGGTAACATCATACTATACTATCATAGTTTGGTTATGTTTAATTATAGTCTCGATGGCCATTTGATTATTCAGCTCGGCAACAGTAGAAGCTATTTGTACTAGTAGTTGACAGAAGGACAGAGACACCTTGTGATTTTCTGCAATCAGTGCCACTGTATTTATGTAATCTGAAGGTGATCAGCTGAAATTTGGATGATGGTTTTGCGACTCTAATTGTTAGGCTGTGTTATTTTTCCTTCTTTTTCAATTCACATTTCTCTTTTTGCGTGCGTACGTTTTTCAAACTATTAAACGGTATATTTTTTAAAAATTTTCTATAAAAAAGTTATTTAAAAAATCATATTATTTTATCTTTTTAAAATTTTTTAAGCTAATATTTAATTAATCATGCATTAAACCGTCGTTTCGTGTTGCGTGTAATGGAAGAAGAGTTTATAACTTCGACTAACGAACACAGCCTTAGGCCCTGTTTAAATCTCACGTCAAATTTTTACACCCTGTCACATCGAATATTTGAACGTTTGCATGAAGTATTAAATGTTGGTGAAAAAAAAAACTAATTGCACAGTTTACGACTAATTTGCGAGACGAATCTTTTGAGCCTAGTTTCGCAATGATTTGATAATGTGATGTTACAGTAAACATTTGCTAATGATGAATTAATTAGGCTTAATAAATTCGTCTCGCGGTTTACAAACGGATTCTGTAATTAATTTTTATATTAGTGCCCAAATAATCCATGAAACATCCTGTATAATACCCGATATGTCACGCCAAATTTTTACGCCTCTGAATCTAAACCCCCTTAGCACAGTTTAAAAAGCTGCATTGCCTGAATGCCTCCGTCCATCACGCTGACAGAGTTGAGACGAGAGAGTCTGCAGACAGATAGATTCTCTCCTCTTTCTCAAGTCTGAAGTCTGAACACTTACCCTCCTTTGTTTTCTCCGAGCTGCATTGCACCAGCAGTACAGTAGAAAAGCCGAGCTGAATTTTTTATCTCGCCTCGGATATCGTGCCTGCCTGATTTCAGAGAGAGTTCATGCAATAATGTCTGAATTCTCTGAATTTCTGACGAAGAGAAAGACAGAAAGAAAGCAAATGAAAGAAAGAAAGTCTGGACTCTGCATGTGTGTGGGCAGCAGCGGGAGTCCCAAAATAAATTTATATTTTATTTATTTCACACATGTCAATGAAAAATAAAAAGATTAAAGTATCTATACTTTATAAATCTTAATATAACTATTTTTTATTTTATTTATTTTTAATAATTATTTTTTTATTTTTTTATTTTTATAAATGAAAGGAGTTAAAAATAAATTTATGACCGGACGGAATAGGAGAGAAACACAACACTTCAAAAGTCAAATCACGCACTGGCGCACGTTGAAAAGTACGTGCTTTTATTGTCCCATCTCCACGCTGCTGCTACTAGGCTACGGACTCTGCTACGCGTACCGCAGCCTGTGTACACGCACTTTGGAAATGCTCAGGATGGACAAGAACCAATGAAACTGAAAAAGAGTACAGGATGATGTTGTTGTAGCGTATCTGTCGATGTTTCATCATTTTCAGTGGAAGGACTAGAGGAGTACTACTTCCACCCAACTATCCGTCTTTCTTCTTTTCTCATGCAAGGAGAAAAAATTGGTTTTTTTTTGTCTGTGTCGGTGTATCATAAAATATCTTCGTAAATCTTATGTTTTTAAGTCCATCTGATGTCTGATAGGTATGTTATATGTGATGCTCATTTTAAGATCATATAGGCTAATATCATATGGATCGATTGTAATGCCCATTTTTCATTGAGAATAGTTTGTTGTACTGTCCATGACCAAGCCCCGGACCTAGAAAAATTGGGCTAGAGCGGATGGAGCATCTCCATAAAATGGTCTCAATTGGTCAAGCAGAAAAATCATAGTCTAGATTTGTTCGGTAAAAAATATATAACCATTTTTCTACACTTATCATACTAATTTACACAAAAAATTACCAATTATACTCTATTCACTCAGTTTTATATTGCAAGATGTTTTGTTTTGTTTTGTTTCAAGTCAAGCTTCTTTAACTTCGATTAAGTTTATTAAGAAAATACACGACCATCTGCAACATCAACATCAAAGTAGTTTCATTAAGCCCACCAAAAATATGGTTTAATAGTGTATTTGACTAGGTTTATATATTTTAATATATTTTTCTACAAACTAAGTGAAAGTTAAAAAAATGACTTAGTACACAACAAAACATCTTAGAGCAAGTGCTATAAGAGCAATTACTTTAAGAATTTAGGTGTTGTCTCTAAAAATACCATGTAGGATTATGTGATGAGGTGAAAAAGAGAAGTGAGGAGAGAAAAAATGAGACATCTCTCATGTAAGGGTTAACCTTTACCCAAACCCCAAGAAAGATGAAATAAAATGATCAACAGATTAAGAGCAAACAAATAAAGTAGAATTATTATGTTGTATTGGGACAAGTGTGGTATAGGGCTATAGGCAAATGTTGTATGTATTATCTCTTAATTAATGACTAAATGATATATACAAAATTAGAGGTGAGTAGAACCTCTACTATAAAACTTACTTAGGACTCCTTTGGAACAAAGGATATTCGAAGGAATTTTAGAGGAATTCAATCCTATGAAAAATTTTCCTATATGGTCATTTGGATAATAGGAATAGCTATAAAAAAATCCTATGAGATTCCTCTAGATTGGCTCAAAAAAATAAGAATTTTGGAGAAAATTCTAGCATGAGTTTCAAGCTCTTAGAAAAAATTCTTTGTGTCTATCGATTCCTATATTTTTACTACATTTTATCCAAACAGTTATTCCTATATTTTTCTATATTATTTTAATCTTGTATTTTTTTATGTTACTATATTTTGAGAATCATACGTTTATAAATAAGTCCTTACTCTTACAACACAGGACGGGGTACTTCGCATGGAAGAAGGTATGGTGTACTCCAGGATGTGTGCACGCAGCAAATCATGCTCGTAGGCCGGAGCACCCCCGAAAGCATCACGATTCCTTGGGATCTGATTAGGGCACGCACACACAGACAAGGGGAGCAGAGGAGGTCTTCTCCAAGTCAAGGGCCCATCCAATTTTAAGCCGCCCCAAATCCAATCCAATCCAATCCCCCCATGCCTCTCAACATTTTCACACCATGCATGCAACATATGAGAGCACTACGAGCGAGAGCGAGCACAGGTAACCTAAGACGGCTGCAAATATGGCAACCCATCCCACATTTTGCTATTCCTTTTTATTTTCACCTTTTCCTGTTCTTCAGTTCATTCCAGATTTGCAGTCTCATTTCCCTGCTATTTAAAAAGCACAGTCGTCCGTTCAGTCATCCATCCTCTAAAAATAAATGAGTAAATTATGTCTACGGTATATAAATTTGATAGGTTTATATGATCAAGTAAAAAACTTAAAATAAGCACATAAGTTTGTGCAATAACTTGGCTAGTGCGTGTATTTTAGTTAAAAGCACCATATATATTTTTGAAGCCACGTAAAAAAACAGCCACTTCGGCTATCTTGATCTACATGTATTATTTATTATTTTTACTTGGTTAATATAACGATTAAAATATAATGATTAGCAAAATTAAATGCATGCAAACTAACATAATTTTCAAGAGATTTGACTAATCATACATATCATTGTCTCTGGTGATGAATACTATAAAATGCAAAATCGAATCCATGAGCAGTTAAGCTTATAATACAAATAACAAAATAGGATTAATCAAAGGTGCATAACAGTGTTTTTGATCAAAATACACGTGATTGTCAAGTTCATGTATCAGACTACTCATTTTCAAGTTTCTACACTAGATCGCAGCCACCTACCAAGTTTTTGTACAACGGGTGCAATTTACTCAAAATAAAATTCAAAAAAAACACCAAACAGCCTTCCTTTAGGGAAAAAGATGGGACCAGTAGAAACCAAAGAACACTACGAACAACCATTAGCCCTCACGTAAAACCCATTGGCATATCTCCTCCTAATAATCCCGTTGCAATGTATCTAGATATAGTTAAGATGTGAGCCTCCAATGTGATGAAGAGTTTCATGATCGAAGTTTAATTAATTTTGTTCAAAATTCGACACGAACCAAGCGGTTTAAGGTAGCTCCGAATTTCATGAGATGAAACTCAACGGAATTTGTGAATAATGTACAATGGACTTTCACTGCAAAAAAAGTGCCTCATGTGTATATAGTACTAGTCTGTTTTAGGAGTTGATGGGATCCTTTTGGATTGTAGTTTGTTGAGATCTCTATAATTATTATGGTTAGGAGGAAACTGGGTAAAGCCGTAAAGGTGCAGCCTTTGAAACTACGAGACAAATATGGTGGAACTAAGAAACCATCATGCATGGGTGCCATTAATCTAGCAGGACTTTGAGGTCAATCCAACTGACTGACCACTCGATCTTTCTAAATCTGCTTGACATTGCACCTAATTAATTTTTGTTCGACTTAGTGGACTGCTGTGACAGTGACATGTGTGTAGGATCAGCAATTCTAAAATTGTAGCGATGATATTGTCAGTAACCTCTAATGGCAAAATCTACCAGTAACTGAACCATGACCGTCGTCGATCTCTCAAGATGGTATGTTTTACTGCTGCACACAAGCAATGCTTGATTAATCATGATTAATTATCGATGATTATAAAATCTTGTCTGTATGCACACACACATCATAAGAAAAAGGACCACAGTACGCACACATGAACTCGTATAATTAAGTGAACGCGCTAGCTCTCTTGTAGAACCAACGACAAACATAATTTGGGGTGTGTGTTCTGCTACTATATATCGACCCGTTACGAGGAGTTTGTAAACTGTCCACATACCTCCTTCACCTTCCCGTTCTCTTTAATAAAGCTTGATCCTTTTCTCATGAGGATCATCATGCTATGCCGTGTTAAGAAAATAGAATAAAAATAGTGTTAACAACATATAATTCTAGAAATTATTGCACACATATCATGAAGAACAATGAACACGTTTCACATGAATCCATTCAAATGACCACTCCTCTTGTGGATCCAATGACAACAGAATTTGGCGGGTTTTCTTTTAGGTACTATCAAGCTGTAAAAAGGAGTATGCAAACCATCCATGCAACCTTGTCTTTTTTTCAAAAAGCTTGATATTTTCCTATGGAGATCAAACTCATGCTAAGCAATGTTCAAAATAGAGCCAAAAAATATTAAATAATTATAGAAATTGCTGCATGTGTATCGTGAGGAAAAAGAAGCATGCTTCACCTGAACCCATACAAACGAACGCTCTTCTTGTAGACCCAATTGAAAATAGAATTTGATGTGTTCTATTATCATGGTGTTACCACTACTTAAAAAACCTTATTAAAAGATGGCTCATAGGTGCCAATTCATTTAAAATCGACACCTATTGACCATTTTTCATCCCCATGGGATGAAAAAAAAAATTAAAAACTGACACCTTTAAAAACCTATAGATGTCGGTTCTAGATAAAAACCGATACTTATATTATTAGAATCGGGTTTTTTTGAAAAACCGACACCTATACTAATATTATAAATGTCGGTTCTTTAAAAAACTGACACATATAATTAAAAAATTAAAAATCGGCTGACTGATTTATCTAGTCAAGCCCCTTCTTCCTCCTCCTCCTGCTCCCATTCTTCTCCTCCCCCTCATCCACCCTGCCGCCGCTCCTCCTTCCTCCTCCTCCTCCTTAGCCGCCACCGCGGAGGCCCTTCCTTCCTCCTTCCTCCTTCTCTTTTTGGATCAGCTGCCCTCTTCCTCCTTAGCCGCCGTCGCCGCCCCAACCGACGCTGCCGTGAGCACAGTTGTGGGTGGATCCGCCGCCGCGTGCTTGGGGACGGCTAGATCTGCCGCCGCGAGCATGGGAACATGTGGATCCACCGCTGCAAAAATGTCAGCGTCGACGAAGAGCAGATATCGGCATGTGGCGTCGGTGGAGCGGACAGGCGCGCTAGCACTGGTGGAGAGCGGACGTCGTGGCGATGAGGATGGTGTCGAGATCGAGGTCGAGGTGGTGCTACCGCGCGTGGAGATGGAGGCGTTCCACATTCCGCTTGTTCCTCGGCTAGCACTGCCCGATTTGATTTGGATTTGCTAATTTGGGATTCTTCACTTTCATTTTTGGATTTGCCTGATTGTTCACATTCTTTTCTTCTTACCCTTCCTTCTCTTCCTATTGATTGTGCGGGTGCGGGATCCGGTTGGGGACGAAATCGAAAAGGACAAGATGGCAAGAACTGTGATTTTTTAGTGCTTATGATTGTGATTTAGTGAATTTTTGGTCAAATTTGATTCCTAAATATGGTTGGATGGTTAATCTTTCTCTTAGTGATTGTGATTTAGTGAATTTTTTTATGGATTTAGTGATGTGAATATGCTCTGTAGTGCTCGCTCTGCTCGGCTCGGCTTGATTCCAGCCGAGCGAGGCCTTTTTTTGGCCTCGTTCATCCCTATAGGTGCTGGTTCTTGGCTAAAATCGGCACCTATATATTATTAGAAGTGTCGGTTCTACAACCGACACCGATGAGCGAAGTCATCGGTGCCGCTTGCTAGGTGCTGGTTGGGAAATCCGACACCTATGGCCGGTTTCCAACCAGCACCAATGCCCTTTTCTGTAGTAGTGTACGATGAGTTTGCAAACTATCCATACATTGTGTCCTTTATAAAACAACATGATGTTTTGAGAACCGCTAAGGCTTTGCGGGTAAATCTATCTTTATGATGCTATAGAAGTCTTTTTAGAACAGAAAACAAAACATTCAATTAAAAACTTGAACAAATTTGGCAGGTTTTCTTCTACTATCAAACTGTTACGATGAGTTTGTAAACCATTCATGTGTCCTTGTTTGCTTGATCTTTTTGTTTGGAGATCAAACACATACTATGCAATGCTCGAGTTAAAAGAAGAATATTAAAAAAAAATATACACATATCATGAAGAAAAAGAAGTACATTTCACGTGAACCCATACAATTAAACTATCTTCTTGTGAACCCAATGATAGCAAAAATTGGCATGTTTCTACTATCAAGAGGTTACGAGGTGTTTGCAAATTGTGCATACATTGCATCTTTTCTAAAACAACAGAATGCTTTGAAAACCCCCGCAGGCTTAGCAGGCAACTCTATCTCTAGGATGTTGTAAAAGTCCATTCGAAAGAGAGAACATAACATTCAACTAAAAACTTGCACGAAAAATTTGGTGGATTTTCTAATTCCATGCGCCCATGCCTTTTCATAGGCATTGATCTTTTCCTCCGAAGATCAAACTCATATTAGGCAATGGTAACCATCCATTCACCCTTATCTTTTCATAAAGCTTGATTTTTCCTCTGAAGACTGAACTTATACTATGCAATGTTCAAAGTAGAGTCAGAAGAAGAATATTAATAATTCTAGAAATTATTATACGCATATAATGAAGAAAAAGAAGCACGCTTCACATGAAGCCATATGATTGAACACTCTTCCTGTGGACCCAATGCCAGCAGAATTTTGACGTGTTCTACTATTGAACCGTTACGACGAGTTCGCAAACCATCTATACACCGTGCCTTTTCTAAAAAGCACAATACTTTGAAAACTGCCCCAGCTTAGCTGACAACTCTATCTTTGGGATTTTGCAAAAATATTTTTTCAAAAAAAAAACAGAACCTTCAATTAAAAACCTGCACGAAAATAACAATAGAAATCCGTTGGCGAAATACATTCACCCTTCCGTAAACAACCATAGCCTTTTGAATACGATTACAAACATAACCCTCCCTTACAAACACAATAAAATTCTCCTTGCATTAAGATACCACAGCAAATTCACCCAGCCAACAACAAGATCCAAACCAAGGATTCAAAACATCCAGCACAAAACTGAACTTCTGAGTTCTGAAGTTATACCACCACTAGTAGTAGTACTGGTATGACCACATTTCTTAAGAGGTCAGGTCAGAACTCAGATCTAGCCTACACGCAGCCAGCCAACCCAGCCAGCCAAGTCACAAGCATTTGCCAACATATTCCGGAGAGGGTTGGATGGAGAAATCCAGATCCCAAAGCTCCAATTTTTTTCCCCTTCCAAAAGCCCAATAAAACCCCCTCTCCTCTTCTCTCCTCCCCCCTCTCCCTTGCCAAAGGCGACATTTTTATCATGGCCACCACCTCCACCCACGCGCCGCCGCCGCCGCTCTCGCCTCTGCCTCTGCCGGCGGGGGCGGCCGGCGACCCTTCCAATCCGTTCCCCACCACGTTCGTGCAGGCGGACACCACGTCGTTCAAGCAGGTGGTCCAGATCCTCACCGGCACGCCGGAGACCGCGGCCGCCGCGGCGGCGGGCGGCGCGGCTGCCGNAAGCCCGCCCCCGCGCCGCCTGGGCCGAAGAAGCCGGCCTTCAAGCTGTACGAGCGGCGGAGCAGCATGAAGAGCCTCAAGATGCTCTGCCCGCTCCTCCCCGCCGCGGGCGGCGTCTCCTGCGGAGGGTTCTCGCCGCGGGGATTCTCCCCGCGCGGCGGGGTGGAGGTGCTGTCTCCGAGCATGCTGGACTTCCCGTCGCTGGCGCTGGGGAGCCCCGTGACGCCGCTCCCGCCGCTGCCAGGGTCCGACGAGGCCGCCGCGGCCGAGGACCGCGCCATCGCCGAGAAGGGGTTCTACCTCCACCCTTCCCCGCGCGGCAATGCCGGCGCCGGCGGCGAGCTGCAGCCGCCTCCCAGGCTCCTCCCGCTCTTCCCCGTTCAGTCGCCTGGCCGGCAGTGACCATCTCGCCTTCTTCTTCCTCCTCCTCCTCCTTGGTATGCTCTGCTTGTCTGGTTAATGATGCTCTAATTACTCCGCTCATGGGATGCGATTTCATCGCTGGATTGTCCGCATCTTCATCTTCACTCTCTCCTGTGAGCTCTGGGAGGATCGAATCCGTGTATGTCGTCATGTTGTAATCCTAGTGTTTGTAACAGTAAATTTGGCGCTCAAGAAGAGATTAATTGATCGCCGAGCTTAAAGTAACTGTTCTTTCCTCTCTCTCTCTTTTTTTTCTTCCTCATCTTGATGAAATTTACATAGGTTTTAGCTTGCTTTTTTTTTTTCATCCCCTTCTCGCTTGCTTTGTCAATTGACTTGGTAGAGTAATTTCGTAGTCCAAATGTTGTACATTAAAGTTTTCTGAATTGAGTTATATGCGAGGCAAGTGGATGCTCAAGTTGAACTTTTTTATGGCAGGTAATGTACGCGTATTAAAACACAGAACACTTAACTCTTGCAGTACTTTGCTTAGAACTATTCTCATTTCAAACAAAACAATGCGTTCAGGGCGAATTCATCATGCCACATGCTAAAGATTACACCTTTTTTTGTTTGTTTGTAAAACCAGCCAGCATTATTGATTACTCTCATCAAGATCAGGTAAGAGTTTGATCTGAACAGAGGAGAGCTCTCTCACTCTCACACTTGCTCACTGACACTTCACACTTCAGCTAGGTTTGTTGAGTTGTTTCAAGGAACTGGCAGCTCAAACCAGAAGCAGAGCTCTTTTCTGAAGAAACCATCAATAATTGCTCTCCATCTTCAAATCTTGGCAGAATCTGGTTGAAACCGGCGACAGTTTGATCTGCAAAAGCGGCGGGCATCTGGAGGAGATGCAAACACAAAGTGGAAACAAATGCTGCATTTTCGCCTCCCCTTTTTCATAATAAAATCACCATCTTTGCTGCTGCTAGTGGAGATGGTGGTGGTGGGAGTGGGAATATGAGACTGATCAAAAGGGAGAAGAGGAGAGGAGGAAAAAAAAACAATAATAATAAATCCGGTGGTGGTGGCGAGTGAGCTCCACCATTTTGCATCGGGGAGGAGGCATTAGTGAAAAAAAAAAAAGCTGAATTTAGGGGGAAAGGTGACAGCTTTTGGATTGGGGGAAAAAAATTTCTGCATGAATTTTTTTGGAGAGGAGGAGGCCCACATCTGTCAGTCTCTCGAGCTGAGCTCAGTTCTTGCGCCCACAACTGAATCTGTGTGAGTCATCATCTCTCTCAATGCGTTGCGATGCAAATATGCAATGCATACATACTGTAGCTGGAACAGTGGCCTGTCAGAAATCGAGCCGAGAGAGAGTATCTCAGATCTGTCGCTCGCGTCGCAGCCGCACTGAAGAGTTCATCAGCTCTGCACATCGCCAGCGGCGGGAAGGAGAAGGATTTGGGTATTCAGATTTCAGAGGCCGCTTTGGAGATGAAAATGAATGTCTTTTTTTTTTTCCATCTATTCTCTTCGTCTCAAAATAATTTAACCTATTCTATTACAATAAATATCTGAATATGACTTATCCAGATTTATTATATTAGAATATATCATATTCTGTGTTAGGTTAAGTTATTTTGGAATGGAGTTCAATGGAACAGGTTGCTAAGATTTCGTAGGATTCTAACTTTATACTCTCCGTCCTATAATGAAGTAGGATTTTTTTATATGACACTTCAAAACAAAGGATTAAAAACTATTCTATGAAATTTTTAAGAAATGCCTTAATCCATACAAGTTTTGAAGGATTTTTAAGATATGGTCTAACCTCACGAAAATGGTCTATCTCTCTCATCTAATTACTGTATTTTTCCTGTGATCCAATTAAACGAGTATTCATGCATTTTTTTCTATAATCCTTTATTTTGCATTTGAATTTATGTCAAAATCCTATGTTTTTTATATTTCTCTATTTTCTTAATCCTATGTTTCAAAGGAGCCTTTAAAATTGTTAAAATTGTTGTCCTTCCTAATTAGGTTCCATTCAAGTAAGCTGAACGAGCTTAGCTTATTCCGGCATAAAAAATAAAGAAAGCCATCTACACATGATTAATTAAGTATAATCAATCATAAACTTGAAATTTTGATTTATTTAATTTTTTAAAAAACTTTTATATAGAGAACTTTTCATAAATTTTAATAGTAATTTTCAGTTACTGTTTAAGAATCACCGTAAGTGTCTCCTAAATAGTGATAGGGCTCCTTCTAGGGTCACTCTCAAAAATTCGTATTCATTATAAGACTCTGAGACTCATTAGTTATATAATTTAGAAAACAAACTGATAGCTTCAAACTAGAAACCCCAATTTCCTTAAATGCTCACTAGCTGAATACCCTGCGACTACTTCACATAATCTCGAACTTCTCAAACAAAGCCATAGTCCACAATGCTACCAAGATGCCTCAAGAGCTAACCTTTTTATAGGATTACACATCATAACTCTTTCACACTTTCTATCAATGTTCAAATGCTCAGGGTTCGTGACGGCTCTAATTAACCTAAAGCCTATTTCTTTATGATAATTTTCCTAGTGGTCTGTATTGATAGTACAATCAATATAAATTTTTTATCTTTTCTTATCCAATGAAAAAATATTACCACTTTAACTATTGATATGCTTCAGTGAAATTTAAACCAGCGTTAAACTAACTCATACTAAAAAGTAAAATGTACGGCACTAAATGTATGGACGGATTCAGTGGCGACTCGTTGATATGTTGATAAGGATGATGGCTTTGGGATACTATATTTTCATATTACTACCTCTATTTTTAATATACGACATCGTTGACTTTGTAACAAACGTTTGACCATTCGTATTATTTAAAACTTTTGTGTAAATATAAAAATAATTAAATCATGCTTAAAGAACATTTAATAATAAATCAAGTCACAATAAAATAAATAATAATTACATAAATTTTTTAAATAAGATGAATTGTTAAATATATCTTAAAAAATCAACGATGTTAACGAAGAAAGTATGTTCTAACATGAACAAACATGTAATGTCATGTTTGCGTTTATTTTCCTTACTAGTTGGAGCAAAAGCCGCCACTATCAAGAGAATTGAAACACATTTTTTCTGTGGTTTTTTTGATGTTCTTCGTCATCATACTACATCGCCAATAGTAAAAAAAAAAGTCCCCATCATTTGTTTCCTTGTTTAGTATCACACTCGATTCCTGTTCTTGTCGCCGTTTGCACATTGGAGCTCCTCTGCAGCCACAAATTTAAGCGCAAACCACCTCGCTCGATCCGAGGAAAAGGGACGGAGGGCAAAGTGAACAGTTTTAATCAAATGCCATATGGTTTATGCATTTTACATGGTTTCTTTTTATCATGATTTCTCCAAAGTCCAAATGCTTGGCGCGGTAAACCGATGTTACCTTTTTATGGAAAAATGTTGCAAGGATTAATCAGATCGAAGGCACAAATAGTACATCCTATGTTCATCAATTTGATGGTCTTATTGTTTGGCTTATGCTTATACTTATATGATAAAATTTAAATTTTAGAACTTAATTTTGAATTTAATTTTTTTGGTTTTTTTTATCGTAGTTTATTTTACAACATTTACTTTTGAGTCGTTAACAACATATATATAAAACCTTTGCTCACAAATAACTTTTTATTTGCTATTAAGCTATTCGAATAAATATATGAATAAGTGAAACAATGAGGAGGCTCCGAGACTGCATTGCATTGAACAGACAAAAAATTGTAGCAGAGGTAGAACCGTACGCAGAAGAGCTGATCGGTTATTATTAGTTGAGTTCATTTCCGGCCAGATTATTATTACTCCTGCACTGTTACTGCTCCCTGCTGGCACCGACGGCGCACACACGTACAGCCGCAATGCAAACTTTTCATTTTCACAACCAACCGATCGATGAATTGACGTACGTTTCAGCTCTCAGTTTCGCTGCAGGCGAGTAAAGGAAAAATGCGGTAACGGAAATACGCGACTGACCGAGCGTTGTTTCCGCATAAATGGTACTACTTTTGATTTTAGCCATAAACAAATTTTGATTTTTTTTAAGTTTGTTTTTCAGCATCGTATTGCTGCCAACACTAAACCGTTGTATCAGTAAACACGATCAATTTCTGACCGACTAAGAATCGTTTTTGAAGAAATGCCTACCATTTTCAAACGAATTTACCATGCGACTAGACCATGATAATGCACTACTATGGTTACGGCTTGTCGTAACAGTTTGAATTTTGAATGCCATATGCTGTACTACTGCTGTTACCGCTTGCTATTGTTAGTCGTAGCTACAAGACGTGTATTAATTTGGTGTGTTTATGTAATGTGGTGTGCACTAGAGTGTACTGGCCAATTAAATTGGTCGGAGCTAGCCGCAAAGCCGTTGCTGTTGCTGTCTGCCTGCCTTTGCCCGTTACGGGGATCCGATGTTACCGACTGCCTTGGCTCAGTCACCTACAGTAGACATCTGTTAGTTTCTTACCGCCGACAAACTACTAGGACATGTGTAACAGTCTACTAGACAAATTTACTGACATGAAAAAGAGGAGAAAGAAATTAACATCAATGTCACTACTAAAAAAAGTGTCATCGGTGCCGCTTGAAAAACCTTCAGAGATGTCAAAATTTTCAACCGACATCACGAAGGTGGCATAGATGACTCCGAGTAATTAGTGTCGATTTCACAACTGGCACTTTGAGGCGCACACGAGGCAAAGAAAATCGAGCCGATGCATCGAGTTGTTTCCCAATTGCCCCAAATCCAAATTCAAATCCCCAAATCAAAATTAGATTGTCACCCAGATCGATTGATATCACAGAATGAACATACACAGAATCAAAAAAAATCCACAAATCCGACACCACCTTGCCATCGCCGATGAATCCGACGCAAGAGGCTAGGGAGAGGTGGCCGCTAGGCCACCGGGCGCTGGTAGGGGCGAGGTTGGCCTTCGGGGAGAGGCACTGGTGGAGAGGGAGGGAGGAGATGTGGAAAAGTGGTGATGGGGAGAGAGAGGGAGAGAGAAGTGAGAAGTTTGGATCTAGAGAAGTGTGAATGTGGCGGGGGAGAAAGGAGCTAAATAACAGGCTCCTTACGTGGCTGGCTCGGCTCGTAGTGATAGGTGTCGATTTTTTTTAAAAAATACCTATAATATGTGTTGGTTTTTTTTAAAAAATTATACATGTTTTTATTTAATAAAGGTGTCAGCTTTGTAATTTTTTTATTCTATGAAAGTGGGAAACTATCAATAAATGTTGGTTTTAAATGAACCGACACTTATTAACCGACTCTTATTAGGAATTTTGTAGCAGTGTGTTAAGCTTATTAACATCGGCTTAACATGGACTCTCAGCATCAATGTTATCGTATGATTTCTGTTCTTTGTAGTCCAAGAGCTAAGAGCGTCTCGAAGAGGTGATCTAAAATTTGACTTCTACTAATAATCTAGGATTGGAGCCATCTAAAAAATAGGGTAAAAAATCATCCATTAATTCCTCCAAGAGTGTCTTTGTTTTTTTTTTCACTTTCAAATATGTCACGTCATTTTAAGTGGGTTATTTTTCAGCTGTTTCTAGCCAATCTCCTCTTCGACCTATCGATCATGTTTTCCCTTATATGAGGCACGCGGTTGCGGGGATTGGGAGCATCACGAGGTGCTCGAAATCTGGCTCACGAGGACACTAGGATTGGGCGTGCATAAAAATTAAGAGCGCCTCGGTAGAGGCATGGAATTTTTTACTTAGTTCCTAAACTTTAGCTTAATTTAGAAAAAAAATGTTTAGATCAGTCTTGAGGATGAAATGAGGTCGATCGGTGATGGAAATGACAAAAAGAATTCATAAATTTAGTTTCTAAAACTCAAAATTGGTTGGGACTTTCAGGGACTCAAAACAAGCGTGCCCTAACTAACAGTAAAAAAGTGACTCCCTAATTAATCACTACTGGGCCGTTATTGTTGTTTACTGGCCATGGTCGAAATCAATCATTGCAAAGTTAAAAGATTTCTAGAGTGACCTTTTCCTGTTTTTTTTCTTGTGGGAGGTCAAGCGAGTCTTCGGTGCTCTCTAATTGCTGTACGATTTAATTAATTAATTAATTAACAGTGCGGCATCTGATCCTTGTTTCCCATCACAACGAAACGAGGCAGCAGAAAATAAAAACAAAAGAAGAATTAAAGATGCCACACGAGCGAGTGAGTGAGAACAGCAGTGCTGATCGATGCAAACGAAATTTGTTCAAAGCGGAGAAGATGTGTTCGGAATCTCATGTCAGCATGCACCCACAGCGACAGAGACGATTGCCATATAAAGCAAACTCAAAAACAACCAAAAGGTTAGGTAAAGATGCCACATCCGGATCCTCCGGGATTATTGTTAGGGGGGGGGAGCAAAGCCACTAGGTTAAATCGCGTCTATCTGGACCGTTGGATCGAGATCGGAAGGTTGAATTACACCGACAATAAATAATAAATTTTATTTTGTATCTAAACTAGATTGCTTGTTGATCGCTGTTCGATTGCTAGATTACACCCTTTAACACATACCAGATATGTATATATTCTCTGTCGACGGTCAATTCATCTAACCGCTCATATTGTGCCTTAATTTGCACCTTTAAAATACCAACAGTAAGTCAAGAGAATCTTTGTCATTAGTTACCGACGGTGTAAGAATTAATCTCGTGTTTGTTGTGTGCCTAATAATAACCAATATGTTTGACCTGGGAACATTAGTGCTGAGGTATATGCCCACATTTGCACATCGGTTTAACTTTTGATTAAATTAGTTGATGCATGAATCCCCACTAATGATGCAATGGCTAGCACGGTTTTATAGAGTAAATGGCATCCTTATTATTGATGTCAACTTAAGGGTTTATTTATCAATTTTTGCAGTTCTATGGCGTGGTCCAAAAATTCTATCACTAGCTATCGCATGGTATTTTATATATATATTATCTCTACAATATCATTTTCTTATCCATCAGTGCGAGCCTTTGTATGGTTGTGTTACATAAAAATTAATTGCAAAAGATATAAAACCATTTTTATACTTAAAACATGTAAAAACAAACAAACAAACATAAGGAAGATTTAGTGTGTAGTTTAATATCTACTCAAGTGAAGAAAAAAAAAGCATATCCAAGTTTGAAAAATTCTCTAGTTCACTCAATTCTTTTTGAAGGAAGAGAAGATCTAGCTAATTCGACTTGCTTTCGGAGCTTTTAAATGATACAATTTTTTAAAAAAACTTTCTATATATGATTTTTTTAAAAAAATACTATTCTAAATCTATTTTAAACTTTATAATAGTTAAATTTATTCGTTTGTACCCTCGAACAGCCATGATTTAAAAATGAAAACCCATCTAACCCACACGAATCGAAATTCAGCCAAGCCAAACAAAAGAAAAGTATTAGAAACAGAAAAAATTGAAGATTGGATTCCAGTACCATATCAGATATCAGAAGGAAACTGGCAACGGCCTGTAGACTGGATCAAACGTACGCTATGAATGCTGGCTTGTAGTACGATAAATTCCGGGGAGCAGCGGCTTTCCAAGGACGTCTGTTACATTGCCTGCAACGCACTTAAGCGTACCTACGTACAGCAAAAATATTTAACCAAGTCTTTGCAACGTCTACGACGACCTTTTTTCAGGTACTCTGTGACTTGAAAAAAGATGAGAGATTTCTCGATTTCTCAAAGGCTTCGTTTCGGACTTCGGAGTCTGATGGTGCGACCACTACTACAGCATCTGTCGGTGGCTGAAAGCCTGAAATTAACCGGCACGTTTCATGGCGTACGTGCATGTGTTTAACTTTAATTACAGGTTGGAAAGGAGATGGAGAAGACCAGTCATGGGTCGATTCCCATACGGAATGTGAATAAATCCGTCCTAGTTACCTTTTAGTAATCAATAGCACCAACGTTAAAAGATAATGCATTTTCAGATTATATATCTAAACAAATATAATATTTTTAGGATAAAGTAATACTTCTAAAATAAACCAACCTAGTACGAGATGTGACATATCTTTCTGTCCAGATTAGAATGTGTCATATCCTGTATTAGATCGATTTATTTTGTAACAGAAGAGTAGAAGACAATACATGCAACGTTGCAATACATCACTTTTTTTTTTGGAAGATGAACGAGCAACAACCTGAATAAAATTTCAAGGCATATAATTAGCGTAGCTAAACGCAACACAAGGACTTCTCTATCCTATTGAAAGTTAAACAGCATGCAAGTCATCAACAGGGTTTATAAAACCCAACAGGGCTTTCGTAAAGTTTAGAGAGGTTTTGAGCGACTTGAGTTCATGAACTTGATAAACCCTTTAGGCTGAGTTCACCGTGCTACAGTGCTTGCTACTAGCGCACGTTTTTCAAACTACTACACGATGTATTTTTTTGCAAAAAGTTTTTATACAAAAGTTGCTTAAAAAAATCAAATTAATCCATTTTCGAAAAAAAATTAGCTAATACTTAATTAATCACACGCTAATGGACCGTTCCGTTTTCCGTGCGGACTGTTGGTGTTGGGAGCTTAGAGCAACGAACAAAGCCTTAGTTATTTCTTTAAAAAAACAAACTTAATTTCAAATATTCGATAAAATTCATATGAATTTCACTAGCTTTTAAACTTTTTTTCAGAAACCGAGGAAACCACTAAGGAGGTTTTCGATCCAATAAAACCCTACTTAGAAAAAATACATTTGAAACCATGACAGTAAAAAAATTAATGTTTATCATTCTCCCAAGATATCAGTTTCCAAATGACAATCTACCTTGCAAGAGCTTTGCATCTTCAATGGCTTTGGCATGAGTGGAGGTCATCGGAGAAAGCATGGGTGGGATCAGGAAGGCCATGTGACGACACCGACAAATTTTTTTTCACAACTGCGACAAACCATAACAATTGGCAATGAGACTAAAATAAACTTTTGGAACTCAACCTGGCTCCAGGAAAGAAGACCGAAGAATATAGCACCGCTGGTCTATGAGAATTCTAGGAAAAAGAACAGAACTCTTCAACAAACCTCGCAATCTAACCAATGGTTGCTTGACCTTGACCTACCAACGAGCACAGGATGGTTGACGGAGCTGATTAGCCAACTCGTTAACATCTAGAGTGTTGTCCACAATTTAGAGTTGACGAAGCATGAAGAGGACAAAATCATGTGAAAGCTAAGCACCACGGCGAATACACGGTGGCGTCAGCCTACAATGCACAATTCCTTAGCACAACAGCTTCCAACTTCGATACTCTCATCTGGAAGCCCTAAGCACCGCATAAATGTAAAACGTTTGCATGGCTAGAGTCTGGATCTCCAACAGGCTAGCAACCTGGCGATGGCCGAACGGCTCCATTTGCCCCCTATGTCGCAAGAAGCTGGAGACGGCCCTCCACCTACTGGCGGGTGCAAATACACGAGGAGAATCTGGACGACATTAGTGAATTGGGCGACGTGCAATCAACTAAGACAACTCAGTGGCAGCAGGCTTCAACTCTGCTTGAATGGTAGGAAGCTACTGCAAGCATTAAAGAAACACCAAAGAAGGCTCTGCAAACACTAATGCTGCTAGTCGCGTGAGAGATATGGAACGAAAGGAACCAAAGGATCTTCCAACAAAAAGAGCTCCCGGCGATCAGTCCACTGGCCAAAATCAAGGAGGCAGCCAAAACATGGGTCTTGGCAGGCGCGAAAAATCTCGGCGATTGGCTTACGTTATAGTTAGATCGAACCAAATGCCCTGAGCTTGTACATTTTTCTATTCTTTTGTCTTATACAGTTTATCATTTCTCTATTCAATAAAATTGACGGCTCGTCGATTCGTTAAAAAAATTTTATGGGGCGAAGCGGGGGTATGATCCAAGTCAGCCGGCGCGAGGTAAGCTGAGCATGAGCAGAACTGGA